>PVJC01026843.1:0-23709 GCA_004026665.1 Murina feae
GGGAGGGACAGTCCTGCGCCCGGCGGGCTGGTGGGTCCCGGGTGCCCAGGGGCGGGCGGAGGAGCAGGTGCACGGTGGGCACTTCAGTTGGTAGTTGCCCCGGTGCGAGACGAGGGAAGTCCGAAGGCGAGTGGATGGGCAGAGTGCGTCTTGTTTTCCGGCGAATTGAGGCGAAAACTCCGTACGTTCCCACCGGCCCGTCTCCCACCCCCACCCCGGGGTCCAGCGTCGCACTCGGCTAGCCGCCGGGCTGAAGGGTGAGGGGTGTCTAAGGGCGAGGGGCGTCGTCACGCGGAGCGAGGCTGACAGCTCGGAGGCGTGCCCCGGGGCTGCAGAGGCGGCCTGGCGGGTCCGAGAGGGGCGGCGTCCCCGGGGTGGGCGCTGGCCGGGCTCGCCGAGTGCCCGGGGTCCGAGCCCGGGTCGCGGGGAGCGCGGAGGCGGAGGCGCGGGCGCGGAGGGAGGCGGGCGCGGGGCGCCGCGGGGCCGTGACGGGCCGACTCGGAGCCGCCGAGGGCGGGGGCCGACCCCGGGGCCGTGGCTGCGGCTGCACCCCGAGCGGTGGGTGCTCACGCCGAGGTCCTCCCCGCGGACACCGTTTCCGGGCGGGGTCCCCGCCCCGAGCGAGGGCTGTAAACAGGGTGGCGCCCTCTGCCCTCCGGCCCCGGGTCTGCCGGGGCGCGCGGCCGGCGGCGCCCGGGGTGACGGAGGCGCGGCCGCGGCGCAGGGCAGTGGCGGCGGGGACGCGCCCGCTCCCGGCTCCCCGCCGCCCGGCGCCCCCGCGCGCCCCCGCTGCCCGCCGCCTCTGTTTTTGTTTTGATGGAGCCCGCGTGCAGCTGGCGCGTGTGGAGTCACGTGCCGCGGGCGGGCGGGGAGGGGAGAGGAGGGGAGGCGCCGTGACGCAGCGACCCCGGCGGGCGGCCGCGGGGGGCGGGGGCGAGGGGCGTGTGCCCTGGCAGGTCGGGGTCGTGGGAGCGGGTTCTCCGTGGGCCTTTTGGGCCGTGGGTGTCAATGCCGAGTTCGGCGTCACGGCCAGCATCCGGGGTGCGGGGCAGCCTGCGCGCCGATTGGGTCAGGTCAGCGATCAACAGATCCTGCCGGCGCGTGGGCTTCTGGGCCCGTAGATGCCGACCTATAATTTGTCCTTAATCCTGCTGCCCATGGTCAGCACCCAGAGAGCTTTACAGACAACTACGATGCCCTGGTACCCAATCCGGGACCAACTGAACCCAAATTCAAGTCGGGCGTGGGCACCATGTCTTTAAAAACCCCTCCCTAAGTGCTTTGCAGCGATTCTCAACCTGTGGGTCGCGACCCGTATGGGGGGGTCAAAAGACCCTTTCACAGGGGTCGCTAAATGTATCCTGCATATCAGATAGTTACCTTACGATTCATAACGTAGCAACATTACAGTTATGAAGTAGCAATGGAAATAATTCTATGGTTGGGGGTCACCACAACATGAGGAACTGTATTAAAGGGTGACCACATTAGGAAGGTTGAGAACCAGGGATAGAGTGAGAGGTGACAGTTTTTAGAACCTGCTTGAGAGAATACGTGTGAAACTATCCATTCTGAGGGATGAAATGGTAGAAATAGCTCAAGTAGCCAGCCTTTATTGATCCAGTCACTACGTGGGGGTCACTGTGTGCTGGCCTAGTGCCTACGCAGACATGGATGCACCTCCTTGATGAAACGTTGTTTACCCATTTCACAGTTGGGGAAACTGAAGCTCCGGAGGTTAAAATTGGTCAGCGATGATCCTCGCGTAGTACCCAGGTAGGCTGACTTCAGAACCCATACTCAACCATTCCTTACGCTGCATTGGAAAAGATTCCTTCACTTAGGGCCACATGTGTGAGGAGGACTGGTTATATATTTGCCTTCCGGCCAGTGAGTTTATATACATGCATTTATATATTAGGTATTTTAATCCGGAAAGTTTTGCTTGTTATTAAAGAAGAGAATCACTTCGAGAATCAAGAAAGGCCTATAGGCTACCAATATTTCCAGGAGTTTCTTGTGAAGAGAAGAGGGAGGGTATCCCAATCATTTGAAGAAAACACATTCCATAGGAGTTTCTTTTGTTTTGAGAAGGGAACACACCTGTAAAGTGAAGGGCAGAGTCCAGAAGATGCAGATATTTTCCAAGGGCTTACATGAGCAGCCACAGAAGCCCTGTAGGTTGCTGGGCACGATGTGGTTTTGGGGGTCACATGCTGACGGTAGCCCAAAGTGGAAGGCATAAGTTCTGCCATGAAAATTTTGGAGGAAAACGACTACTTTGGTCTGGAATTTAGAAGCCTAACTTCTATAGCCCCATTCTCCCTTGGATTTCTTTCATTTGTCTCCTGGTCATTGATGGATTTTCCAAGGATATTCCAAATAAACCCACAAGAAACAATTCCTGAAAACGGTTACAGTTAAAATGTTTTTATATTAAATATGTATTACTAAATGGCACTGTGTAACCAAAAAAAAAAAAATGGTCTTGGTGTTCCTACTAACGATTGCCATCTAATATTGTTAGCTGCGTGGTAGACATACCAGTAGGCATAGTACTTGTCAAGTTTTAGGGATTGGTTTTCATGTTGCTTCCCAGGTTTGCCAAGAAGAGTATATAGATCTGCCAGGGCAAGCTTGACATATTGAGGTCTGGCATGGAAATAGTTCCCCAACCCCCACGACCTCTCATTCTCATCCCCTTCCCACCAAGGTCACTTTTCTCCAGCATTGCCAAACCACTTTCGGTTCCTTTGCACAGCCCTGCCTAGATGAGTTTCTCTTCTGCAGCGTGCCTCCTTCAGGAAATTTCCCGGGGATTCTTCTCAGAAAACGCTTTGTAAATGTCCTCTGTGTGTCACCTCTGTGTCTGGTACACACATGCCTCACTGCGTGTGTCACCGTGCATCTTACTGTTTTTGTTTACAAGTTTGGCACCCCTACTAAATTGAGCTCATGAGAGGTGGGAATGGTGGTTATTTACCTCTGTGTGTCACTGACGCACAGTAGGCACTTACGTTTACTGCATTGGCCCGGTTGACTTTGAGTTGCATTATTAGTGTCACCCGTCTTCATTCTTAACTGCCCTCACCAGCTCTGGTGCTGTGTCCTGAGCTAAAACACATCCATGTACAGAGAATACAAATACTACCAACACGTTCTTATTTATGAAAGGAGTAGGAAGGACGGAGCAAAATGTAATCAATTTTTCACTTGTTTCTTCAGTTTCACTGTCAGTTGACCAGTTGGCCAGCACGACTTTTCTTGGTTACTTGTGTACACAGGGAGAGATGCTCGACATGATCACTTTCAATTTATTTAGGGAGGGAGAAATGGTACTCCATAGCTGAAGGACACACTTTTATGCGCCATAGCCAAGTACAGGTGCTTCATCACATCTTATTACACTGCCACTTTTCAGATTTAGTATCATCAGAGGTATTTGCAGAGCAGCACTGTCCCGTAGAGCTTTCTGAGATGATAGAAGAACGATTATAATGATACATTTTTAATGACTGATAGTCACTAGCCACTTGAGGCGATTGAGCACTTTTAAGTTTGGCTCGTGTTACATAGGAACTGAATTTCTAATCGATTTAAATATAACTAGCCACAAGTGGCTTGTAGCTACTCTGTTGAACAGTGCAATTATAGAGTGTTTGACAGGTAAACATTTAGGCCAAGGTATTAAAATCTTGAATCATTTTTTAGGGCTTAACACTATGCTTCCTGTTACAGGCTGTTACTGGATGATATTTTTGAGGCCTTCATATTATAGAACATTTGTGTGTTCTGTGAGCCTTTCATGTAGTTCACTGGTCTCCCCCCCCCCCTTTTTTTTTAAGAGCAGAGTGAAGTGATTATGAGTAATTATTTACAAATACAATGGATTTGAGCCGTTGGTGTATAAAACTAAGTGGAAGTCCCGTGAGCTAACCAATATTTCTCTAAGATGAATTGTTAAGAGCAGGCAGTTTATTTGTCCTGCTGGCCGTTGTGTCCCCTAGTGCCTTGTACAGAACCAGACACATTGTGAGTGCTCATAAGTATTTGTTGAAGGAGGGAATGTTCCGATAATTTAACCCCTCTAATTTAGCTTTCCAGGGGTATATTGTGGAGCTGAAGAGGAGGCCGACTACCAGTAACCACACTGACTTTACAGTTCTTCCAAGGAATGCAATTTCTCCAGGGGAATTACTGTTAACTCAGTGACTGATTTCTTTCTTGTACCATCAGTAGCAGGCATTGTTACCTTTCTTTGATGATGGATTGACAAACGAAGTCACAAGAAGATGTGGTGCTCAGGTCGTAGAGAGTTGGAAGTGCACTCAACCATAAATATTCTTCAGAGAAATAAAATCAGGCACTGAACTACGTTAGTTAGAAAGTGGTTTGTAAAATCAAAGTAGTAATGTATGCTGATGGAGTCTGAAAAGGGGACTGAAATACCTCTTGGATGGCATGCCGTTGAGTAAACAGCTTCGTATGAGAAACAGGACTGGGAACATTTCTTCAACCTCTACATCTCAGCCAGTGGCAATCCTAACACCCAGGTTTTAAACTTCTCAAAGAGAATATTTGAAACGCAAATGGAAACAGATGTTTAGTTGTGCAGATAACCAACGCTAGACTTTGAGATATTTATATAAAAAGGTATGAGATACATCAAACGTGTTTAGAACGAGAGCCTTAAGGCCAAAAATTGTAGATTTCATCTCATGTGGTTGATGCAGTATGTGGTGTAGAGCACGTGGAAGGTGATGCACAGCCCACCCTCTGTGCTGTGAGTCAGGCTTACATACTCGTGGCTCTCTGTGCGGCTGGCGTACAGACCTGTCCTTGTTCCTAGTTCACAGGGTACCTTCGTACCGTTCTGCCACTAGGTGCCACAAATGAAAACGAATCTTATACTAGAGTAAGTAAAACATAAAATATAGATCTGTTGTTTAAAAAAAAATCATACTGTGTAATCCAAGATAAAATGTAAAGTTTCGTTTTCGGGGTGTGTGTGTGTGTGTGTGACTTTTAGCAATCTCTGGCCTCTCAGTCCGTTATGATTGCTCTTCTAACACCTTTGGTGTGAACTTTTTTGGTTGGGGGAAGAAGCCCACAAACCAAAAATAAACCATCAACCATATGCTCCGTAAATGACTGCTGTTGCCCTCAAAACAGCCAAAACACAACCATAAAAAGACAAAACCCACCACTGCTACCAGCAACACAGTTTAACCCAGGCAACCAAACACACAAGGCCTATGAGATTTGAGTTGTTGCTTTTGTGGCGAGGTCAGTAATATGAAGTCTCTTTGTACGTATGAAATGTAAATTATGTAGGACAAAATCCTGTCTATTTTGCCTGTCTAACCATGTAGCCATGATACAAGAATTCATACTGCAGTGTAGATCTCGACCTGTTTGGCCTAGAAGACCCTTTTGGGCAACTTGGATTCAGGTGTATAAGAAGCATTTTGAAAGTTTATTGAGAACTGTCTCTCACGATTTGGTCGCTGACTTGATCATAAGAATTGAAGGAAGTAACTGGCGTCTCCCCTTTCTCTTCAGTGGGGCGGTTGGGCGGGATCCGTGGTTCTCCGACTCTAGTGTGCATTCGACTTGCTGAGGGCTTGTCAACACCCAGATTGCTGGGCCCCGCCCCAGGGTTTCCAACTGGGTCGGAGCAGGGTGGGCCTAGTAATCTGCATTACTCACAAGGTCCCAGGGGATGCTGCTGTTGCGGGTCAGAGCACTGCATTTTGAGGACCAGTAGATTAGATAATCTAAAGTTTTGTGATGCTATGCTTGTCCCTCCCCCAACCCCCCCAAGATGCAGCATCTATCCTTTGATTTCTGTAACGTTATGGCATTTAAAGATTGCTGTCTGGCAAACTGAGTTTTAAACGTTTGAAATGGGTTAATTTTTATTTTGAGAGTTTTCGAGATTCTCGAAAACTTTCTGCAAAAACTTTGGGTCTTGGATTAGGTATACTTACCCAAAAGTAGATTCTCTAGTTAAAATATTTTGAGATATTTCTGATGTTATTCAATGACGAAACTATTTGCTGCTCCTTAAACCTAAATGTAGTATCAAATCTAATCGTGTATCTTTTAATACACAGCGGCAGAGCACGATGGGGGCACATCGCATAATTGTGGGCTCACTAAATGAAGTGGCTTTTGCAGGACATAGTTCTTGTCCTAGTTCTCTTGGTCTGGGTCCACGGTTGACTCTGGTAGCATTAACCTGGGTGTCCTCTGAAGAGAACTGCCTCATACAAGGGTCATGGCTGCAGAAAGCAGATGCCTGCCAGGGGGATGAAGAGTCAGCCAGGGCACAGCCATCTCCTGTTTTGAGCACTTTGGGGAACAATGGAGGCTCTGCAGTTTCTAAAGGAAGGAGGCAGAGATACCAGGAGGCATCGTAAAGCCGCGCTGTTCTTATCCAGAGTGTGTGGGGGGAGGGCACGCAGGAGAGGGTCACGGAGATGCCAAGACATTCTCACAGGTGGTGCCCTGGAAGCGGTCCAGATTTCAGTAGCCTCCCAGGTGCTTAGAGTCAGGTGGGCTTGAGGTTTGAAATGAGTTGAAGTGAAGCTTGATACCTTATCTGAGAAAAGGAAAATAAAAAATAAATGGGTGAGGAGTAGGCAATGGGAAGGTAAAAATGAAAGGTTTTAAGTTTTTAAATGTTCTAAAACGGTGTGTGTGTTAAGGCTAGGGTAGTTAATAGCACCGTCTTCTTTGTTAGGAAATAATGAGTTTTCCTTTTCATTCCCTTTCCTTTTCATGAATACTTGAGAACACCACCAGATGCTGTTATTTGACTTGAATCAAATGCCTTTCAGAGTCATGAGTAGGATTCAACCAGTGCTCACCTTTTCAGATTGTTTTAGGATAGTTAACTAGTTTTAAATCAAATTCCTGGAAGGTATGTGTGATCCCTATTACTGGGTGTGTTTTATGGATCAGGAAACAAATGATTTGTGTAGCACAGGCCACAACACTAGGCTGAGGCCAGGAGACCTCACTGCTTTTTATATCTACTGGTTTTAATTTTATCTTAAAAATTCTGTTTTCTAACTGCTTTTATCAAATGGCTGAACCTTAAATTTTAGAGTTGATCTAGCATCCATATTACTGATTTTAAACTATATTTCATGGATGCAGCCTTGGATTTTGAGCTACTGTTTATTTCTTTGACAAGAATGACATGATATGCAGTCATTTCTTGACTGAAATATCTGTGACATAATCTTCGTAACTAAATCAGTGGAACTCTTGTGACTTCTTTAGACTTCACAGTTTGAAGGTAGGGTTGGCAGTCTATATGACGAGTGCTGGGCATGGCCCATGGGCAGCTGAGGGAGGGGAGTTTTTGTGTGATGCCCTCCTCCCATATATATATATTTTTTTAGTTTTTTTAAAATTGATTTCAGAGAGGGAGAGAGATATAGAAATACCATTGTGATGAGAGAGAGTCATTGATTGCTGCCTCCTGCCCGACCCCTTCTGGGGATGGAGCCTGCAACCCAGGCATGTGCCCTGACTGGGAATCGAACTGTGACCTCCTGGTTCATTGGTAGATGCTCAACCACTGAGCCACTGCAGCCGGGCTCCCCCCATCTTTTTAAATGTTTCTCCCCCACCTTTTCCTCAGGAACTTTTAAAAGCCTCCCGTGAATTAGAGCATGAAGACCCTTTTCTTCGATGTACTAGGCGCATCTGCCGTTGGCATCCACATCTCCTGAGAGTTCCCTCTTCCAACTTCTGACATTTCTGTTTGTCTCGCACCAGCCTTCTGGCCTCCAGAGAGCCGAACCTCCCTGTGCATTCCCTTCACGGTCCTGCTTCCACATCTTCTTCCTTTTCCTGTCACAAGTTCTCTTTCTGTGCTGTGGCTGGTCTTCCTTAGGCTGGTGGAAGGAGGACTGAAGTAGAACAGTGTTTGTACTGATGATGATTCCTGGGTACCTGCCACTGGATACTGTGCTAGTGCTTTACATTCTTTCCACTGAATCCAGCTCCCACCAGCTACTGGGTCGTGGAAGAGGGTCTCAGTCTGTGCCAAAGGCTCCTTGTCTGTAAAATGAGGACTTAGTGAGTTTCTGGCCCTAAAGGGCTATGAGTGAGTTTATTCACATCTCATTATAAACTCTTATAAGAGTACTTTCGCTTTTTGAAAGATACCGTTAAACAAGGATTTTTGGCTCCGTGTAGAGTGATGCTGTGCTTGAACACAGGACCGGGAGATCCAGGATTCCTTAGCTAGACTGTCGGCAGTGTGGCTGGCTGCTTTTTCCTTTAGGAGCGAGGGATGGGTCTCAGGGCGCGCTCTCTACCCTTGTGCTGTCTGCATCGAAGACCTGAAAGTTGAACCTGAGCGCTCCACTTGGTGAAGGCTTGTTGACCAGATATTTGGGAGATCCTGCTGCTTCTCATCTCGGTGGTGAAAGAGCTGGGCTCCTGAAGCATCTTTCTGCCGATGGTATTTGCACAACTGGGTGAGTTTCTGGGAACCTGCTGAATACTTCTGTTTATTCTTAAGCAACTCATAAAAAATGCTGCCTCAGATCTTTCTCTCGCGGAATTGTACGTGGCCTGGGACCTTGAGTGCGTGTTTCCTATTTCTAGGGGGATTTTTGTCGGTAGGAAGTCTTCCTGTAATGCTCACGTTGACACCAAGCTACTTATCTGTTCATTGCCAAGGTCACTGACAGTTGTTTTGTTTTCTGCGATTATATTGGAGTAACGTGTTCATTGCACATACTTTCCATTTTCTAAAAATCTATAATTGTTTCTTTTGTTTCTTTATGTTCCAGAGAGAGTAAATATTTCATCTTTTCCTTTTCCTTTTTTTTTTTTAGCGTTTCGGAGTCGTGTAATACCTATACTTATAGGCTCTATCCCAAAAGACTTTGTGATGACTTTCCAGTTTTTAGCGATTATTGTCTGAAATGCAAGTCCTTGATAACAAGTGAACAGTATTTTAAAAATGCCATTCATAGTCTTTCTTTGGATTTTACCTTTGAAATTTGTTTTCCATTTCATGCCTTTTAGTTAGTTTGTGTAAGGTTGCTGTGCTTGCTATGTTTGTAGGCTTCTATTTTCATGGCAAAAGACATAAAAATCCTCCTTCCACTTTTAAAGGCTTTGGAATTAAGATTCCTTCTGCTACTAATTTAATTATTTGGAAAAGGCACATAGGAGTTTGCTCTTTGCTATATATACATGTGTATATATATGTGTGTGTGTGTGTGTGTGTGTGTGTGTGTACTAGGGGCCCGGTGCACAGAATTCGTGCACGGGTAGGTGGGGGTGGGGGTGTGGGTGGCGGAGGGGGAGGGCAAGTGGGGAGGTTCCTCACCTGGACCTGCACTTTATCCAATTCGGGAGCCCTCAGGAGATGTGCTACTGATGGCTTGAACCCACTCCACGTGGTTCTCTGCTCTCTGCCGGGCCTGTCTGCTCCATGCCACAGAGATGGGCAAGCAGGCGCTGCTGGGCGCCGCCTGTGGGGTCCTCAGTGGCTCATGCCCCCTCATCCCCTCGTCAGCAGCCATGGCCCTAGCCCGGCCTAGGCCAAGGCAGCGGCTGGGGATTCCTGGATGGATGGGCCTGGCTGGCCACGGCCCCTGGTTCCCAGGACCGAAGCCTTGCTGGTCGAGGCTCGGCCAGGGCAGTGGCTGGGATTCCCGGGTGGGTCTGGCTGGCCGTGCTCCCTGGTTTCCAGGTCCCCCGCGCGCCTTGGACTGCAGTGGCAGCAGTGCCAGCCACCGGAGGGCTCACAGCCGCTGGGGTGTGGGGCTGGCCCACTCTGCAGGCTGGGTCCCCACGTGCCTCAGACCCCGCCTACGCCAGCGCCACACCTGCCACCACCCGCTCCACCCGCGCTGCTGCCTGCCGCCCAAGCCTCACCCGCTGCTGCTCTCTCAGTGGCTGCTGGCTTCCATCTTGGCTGGATTAATTTACATGCAGCTGCTCTGGTGGGCGTGGCTTAGGTGTCCCAGAGAAACAGTCAGTTTCAATATTACGCTTTTATTAGAGTAGGTATTTTTTTTGTCATACAAGGACTTTATATTACAGACTTAACTGAATCAACACCTTATTTAGTCAATTTATATTATCTGTAGAGTGAAGATCATTTGAGATTCTGAGCAGTAGAAATATCCCAACAATAGGTTTGCTTTTTTTAAAATGTATTTTTATTTTTAGTTAATCCTTACCTGAGGCTATTTTTCTTTGATTTTTAGAGAGTGTGGGAGGGGGAGAGACACACAGAGATAAACATCAGTGTGAGAGAGACATCTCGATTGGTCGCCTCCTACACGTGCTCCAACCAGGGCCGGGGATTGAGCCTGCAACCGAATTACATGCCCTTGACTGGACTCGAACCTGGGACCTCAGTCCTTGGGCTGACACCCTTTCCACTGAGCCAAACCAGCTAGGGTAGCAGGTTTGCTTTTAAAAGATTAAAAAAATTATCCATGTAATAGCTGAAGAGCCTTATAATAAGTGAAGAGCATTTGCTCTCCTGGGAGGTGATTGAGGGTGGGAAGATGACCTGGGCTCATTCTGGGCCAGTGGCCCCGGCCCCTTGACGGAGGAGGGGCCCGCGTTGAAGCAGCAACACTCTGGGGATATGACTGGAAATGCCCTCTTCTGATTGTACTTGCTGTTGGTTTTGGAGAGTACCAGTTGTTTGAAAGCACTGAATTGCAGTTTTACAAGTATACATATTACTTGCTAAAACATCTTTTTGGCTCACTGTGCTCTTCTGGGGTTCAGAGGTCCAAGTTCTGGGAAGATGACTCATCAGGAACGTGTCAGGTCCTGGACATGCCAGGTAAACAGCCCAGCGTGCTCGGATTGCAGCTCTTTCTGTGTTACTTTTCACACATTGGAATCCTCCTCATTCTCCACGGGGAGACTAAGAACAGGAACAAGTAAACATGTCCTATCTGGGCAGACTTTCTGTCCAAAACTAAACAAAAGAAAACAAACAAGCAAAAGCACTTAAACGGCTGGCGCACCCTGGCTCAGGGTACCGACAGGCCGTTTCTGGCCATTCCTCTCCTGCTTGTTTATTCTCTTTTTTCTTTCCATGTTCTTCACTTTCTTGATGTACTCTCCCCCCCCCCTTTTTTTTTTCTTTTTGGGTCTTTTCTGTTAACCTCTGTTCTTCATCTTTACTCTTTTGCTTTTTTCCCATTCCTGGTATGGACAGCCTCGTAACATCCTACCATTATCACAGGCATCTGTTTAGCCTGACTAATGGCAGACCAGAGCTTAAGAGAAGTTTTACTCTGACATTTAAGGTTACTGGAGTCTGTAAAATTCCATGCTGGTGCAAACTATTTCTAAAGAGTTTAATGCATTTATATAGCACTGGAGACCTAGCCTACAGGATTGGGTCGAAACCAGCTCTTGAAACCAACAGTCCCTGAGGGGTCCCAGATTGTGAGAAGGCACAGGCCTTGGTTGAGGGACCCCACCCGTACATAATCAGGGCCAGCCGGGGGGGTTGGCCAGACAGGGAGGGACTTCGAGAGGGCTCCAGGGCATGTCTGGCCCTTCTCACTCTGTCCTGATCAGCTGGACCCCAGTAGCAAGCTAACCTACCTGTGGGAGTGTCTGCCCCCTGCTGATCAGTGCACGACATAGTTAGTGGTTGAGTGGCCTTAGAATATCATTAGCGTATTACGCTTTGATTGGTTGAATGGACCACCCGATGACCAGGCACTTAGCATATTAGGCTTTTATTATATAGAATTTTTCATGTTAAATGGAAAAGATACGTGAAATGTAAAACTTAACCAAACTCTTTGGGATATATAAGTAGGCATTCAGTGGGTTTCAGATTGAAGTTTAAATTTTGTGCAAGAGGACAAGGTAATAGTAATCATGTAGTTGATGTTTTTCAGGATTCTTTTTACTTAGGAAATTTTTGATAAACAGATATTGTTTGGGTTAAACTAAAGTGTTTAAATGGCCTAATCTGTACCAAAGTTTTGTATAAAAAATGTAACAACATCAAATGTATTTTAAATGCCCTACTATTACTTATGCCACTGTCAAGGATCCAGATATATTAGAGCTCTAAGAGGCTTTGAAGCTAACTTAATTCAACCTAAATTTATAGATGAGACTGTTTACTGAATTTTACACACTTGGTTAGTGGCATAGTTGACCACAAATAGGCCTTTTACTTCCCTATCCACTTTACTTCTTTGGACAGAAAATTTAATTTATGAAATTGAGAGGTAAAATAGGCAGGGAAGCCTGAGAAAAGTATGTGAGTTCTAAACCTGGTTTGTCTTTGTTAGTTCTGAGATGTTGGACTAGGTGTTTAACCACCTCTCTGATCTCAGTCTTGGGAGGGTTGGACTTGAAGGCCCCTTGCAGGCCTGTGACTGTACTCAGGAGAGGAAATTGATATAGATATAGGTTCTTCCTGTGGTACATTTGTGTAGTTTCACTTTGAGTCTTAATTCAAGTAAATATTGTTCCTATTTTTTAGTAGGTGTCACTTGTAATTTTTGTTTGTGAATCACCTTTTCCGAAGCGTAGTGTTGTGGACACAGGTTTTTATCAACATCACAGATGCCTCTAGCGTTACCTTGACTAACGGAAGTAAACACATTCAGAGGCAGGTGTCCCCTAGCTTCAAACTGGTGAAAGCGTACCGCAAAGGAATGCCCCGTAGACAGGTAATTGAGAAGTGCTTTTTTCAAACGGTTTATTGTTTATTATAGTGTTAGAAAGTCATGTCATACAAATAAAGTTGAAGAGAATTTGGCTAGTTTAACTTCTAGAGTGGCTTTCATTGGGGTTTTGAAACAGGTTTTTCCATTCTCTGTAGGACAATGTCATTGTTTGTGTCAGAAGACAGTTATGACAATCCGGCAGGATGGGGAAGATGAGGTGAGTGTAAAGTATAGAGAAAAAGCTGAGCAGACTGGAGATGCTTTTCTACTAAGACTAACTAAGCTTTGGGACTTTCCCCCATTGCTCAGGAGTAGTTCCCATGCCCTTTTTTTTGGTTTGTTTTGTTTAAGAAAGCCCATTCTCTCAAAAAAATTGTATACACCTATTATGTGCATCACATTTAACTGGAAATTACAAAGGAGTTATTCATCTGGAGTTGCCCTTTGTCTGAGTGTCCAGTGCATAGATCATGAAATGGTGAGATACCGTAAATGTCTGAGGACCCCGAGGAATAGTCTACACAAGGAAGGGAAGGGAGAAGGCCTGAAGCAGTAGGAAGACCCCAAGGAGCCATGACATTTGAGAAGTTTGAAGGACCGGTAATTAAGAACAGCTAGAGAACCCTGGCCGGGTGCACAGTTGATTGGAATATCATCCTGTACACCACGAAGGTGGTAGGTTCCATTTCCAGTCGGCACAAACCTAGGTGGCGGGTTTGATCCCCGGTCGGGGTGTGTACAGGAGTCAAGTGAATGATGTTTCTCACAGTATTTCTCTCTGTGTGTCTCTGTCTCTGTCTCTAAATATAAATTTAAAAAACATATCCTCAGGTGAGAAATTAAAAAAAAAAAAGAATAGTTAAAGAACTGATTTTAATTTTCTTTTGGGAGAGTGGAAGGGATGTGGTTGGGCTGTGCTAGGACATACACTTGGGAGTTGGGAAATGACCATTGTATGTTTTAAGGTGGCAAATAAGGGGACCCTATGGAAGTACCAGAGCCTTTTTATTTGGACAATTTCAAGTCTTTAGAAAAACAGTACTCCGAACACATATGCTGTTCTTCTGGATTAATCATTAACTTTATAGCCGTACTTGGCCCAATACTCCATGTATGGATGTATGTTTTGAGTCAAATGTTGTATGTATATTTGTATTACTTTCTTAACCACTTGAATATAATTTTCAGGAACCATGACCTTTCACTTTTTAAATACTTGCTAAAGAGGACTTCCCTTAGTGTAAACACAGTGCATTATCATACCCAAGAAGTTTAGGATTTATGTGATAACATGGCCAAATACATAGAAAATATTTAAATTTGGGGGTAGAAAGTGTATTTGTTTTTTTTTAAATCGGGTAGATTTGTCTGTCACAATGTGTGTTGAGTGAATTGGCGGGACAGGAGATTCGAGCACATATTTAACAAGTCAGATATAGCCAAAAAAATAAGAGAAAGCTTGTAAATATTCTGATATGCTATGTTTTTAAAGCTACAATCTTAAGTAAAGACAAGGCATAGAAGAGTGTAAAAAATTTATGAACTGTGTGTGTGTGTGTGTGTCTGGAAGGATAAAAACAATGAATTTAACATTTTGTGTTTTTCAGAGCAGGAGGCAGGGAGCTAAAGGACAGGGAGACTTTTCCCTGAATACCTACCCTCTTTTACCTTCTGAATTTTGAACTGTTTGAATATATTACTTACTCAAAAATAAATAGTAAGTAAGCAAGTAATAGACTTACATTGATACTATTATTAGCTTTGTAGCTGGTAGGATGATACTTCTTTTTATGTCCTAATGAAATTTGGAGAATGGGACCTGACACAGAGAAGGTAGAGAAAAATATTTCTCTTCAATTTTGAAGGAAGATTTGCTTTTTTGTGCTACTTATTGAAAAAGGATGTTCATGATGTAAGAAGGTATTTTTTCAGGAGTTGCTGATGTGGAGAGGAGGGACTTGATGGGGGCCTGATATTCAGGAAGGCTGGGAATTTCACTGAGAAAAGCAGAAAGGAAAATTATATATTCCTCTCAAAGTAAAGCATCGACTTTCAATCTTTTTTTTATCTCATGTCACACATAAACTAATCATTAAAATTCTGTGGCATACCAAAATATTTGTTGCCAATCTCACAAAAAATTGGCATAATTTTGATTGACTTACAAAATAATAGTAATTACTCTTTTTTTACTCTAAAGTGACTTTTAAAAAAAAATCGGGTACCTATACTTGTATATAAAGATTTCTGGTACCAAGAATTAACCAATCAGATGCAACCTTATGTGGTGTGACCAATAAGATGCAACTCTATCATGTGATCTATATATTTATGGTTCAAGACAGGGCATTGGCACTGGATGGCTATTGTGTTGGCTGCTGTCATCTTTTTATTGACTAGTCAGGTATTGAAAGTTTTAAAAATTTTGCAATACTAGTTGAAAATCACTGGAGTAAAGGATAATTTTTTTTTTCTCTATGACAGAAACAAGAATAGAATTTGTAGTTTGTTTCAGTAGCAAAGTATAGAAGATGGCAAATGGGACTCAGAATTTACATTTCATATATATTCATAATACCTTTGATGATAAAAGATGACTATATTTCAAAAGCTGCTAAAAGAAAATGAATATTTAAGAGTAATGTCTGGCTATTTCCTTGATATTTTTAAAAAGACAGATTCTTGGGTTTTATATGGAAGTTACATGGAAGTTTAAAAGAAACCTTTCTTGAGTACATATTAGTAAATTATTTCCATTTGATAACTATTTGATTATTTTGTATGGTGGTTCTTCTATGATTATATAGTGAACTTACGATACTTACTTTTAAAAATTGATATTTTTCAGTGTTTTGAAATATGTTGTATTAATTTCGGTGTTAACTCAGACACAGTTTATTTTCTGTTTTCATAAGATTAACACAAAGTTATTGATTGGTACTTAATGTCTTTTCTCTTGAAGGCCAATGTTTATTAATCAGTGAGTGTTGAATTGCTCCCAGTGTCTGTTAGGCATCCTGGGGTTAATGGAGACAGATGGTCTGACCTTGACAGATGCTTCTGGAAACTTAACATTTCAACAGTGTAAGTTAAATTCCTATTAGGGAGGGAAGCCACTGACTGGTCAGGCAGGTAAGCAGGCAGGCCTTCAGGAGCCAGAGGAACTCTGCACTGTTTGATCAGGTGTCCAGGATAGGACTTTGCAGGTGAAGAAATCTGATTTTATCAGTTCATTCAGAGTTGATGGGGATTGTGAAACTAAATGAAGCTAACCACGCTAAGCAAGCTTACAGTCAGGGAAAGACAAATATCACATGATCTCACTTATATGTGGAATCTAACGAGCAAAATAGATCTAGAGACATGAAAGCATGCAACAGACTGGAGATTCTGAAAAGGAAGAGGAAGGGGTGGGGAGAGATTAACCAAAGAACTTGTATGCATATTTCCATGATCCATGGGCCCAGACAATAGAGTGGTGAAGGCCTGGGAAGGAGGGGGGAGTCAGGATAGGTGGTCAGTGGGGAAAGAAAAGGGGACATCTATAATACTTACAAAGTAAAGATAACTTTAAAAAGTTGCAAAAAACCCTGAGGATAATGCAAAGAACAACTATTTTTACTTAGATTCACTTAACATTTTCCCCATTTCCTTTATCATTTACACATATTTTCTTGCTCTCTCTAGATTTATGTGTGTATATGTCTATATTTTTTCTGAATCATTGAAAATGTTTCAGAAAAACCCTTTACCCCTAACTATTTCAGTGTGTATATCCTAAGAATAAGAATATTTATATTTATATTCTTAAAATATTTTCATCTAATCTACCTGTATCGCAGCTTTGTCAGTTGAGATAATAAAGTTTTTTATTCTTTGTCTTTTATAAGATTGATATTTTGGAAGACTAGTCTTTTTTTTTATATTAGAAAGTTTCTCAAGTTATGTTTGTCTGATGTTTCCTCATTGTTAGATTCACAGTATGCATTCTTGGCCAGAACTTACTCCCCCCCTAATTTTTTAAGCTTATTCTTTTTCTAAGTTAGGAAGTTACCTCGGATGCAATAATATTATCTAAATACAGAGTCCATCTAATTATTTCAAAATGTTTTTTTATATATCTTTTTAGTGATTTCAGGGAAGAAGGAAGAGGGAGAGAGAAACATCAGTGATGAGAGAGAATCACCAATCGGCTGCTTTCCCCACATCCCCCACTGGGGATTGAGCCCACAACCCGGATATGTGTCCTTGACCAGAATTGAACCGAGGACCCTTCAGTCTGCAGGCTGATGCTCTGTCCACTGAGCAAAACTGGCTAAGGCAAATTTATACTTTAAAATACACACACACACACACCCGTATATTAATTTTAGAGAGGAAGGGAGAGGGAGAGCGAGATAGAAACATCAGTGATGCGGAAGAATCATTGATTGCCTCCTGCACATCCCACACTGGGGACTGAGCCTGCAACCGGGCATGTGCTGTACATTTTTTGATGTTGACTTATTCTGTACCAAATAAGAAATGTCTATTTGTTAAAATCTTCATTTGTGCCTTTTTATGAAAGTTTTTCTCAGATGGGTTTTACAGTTGTTGTTAAATATTTTTTTGTGTGAAACTTGCTTTTATCATTTATTATATCATGAAGATCTGACCTGCACGATCAGGTCAGTACATGTAAACCTATTTAATTTTTAAAATGGATTCATGCCCTGACCAGTTTGGCTCAGTGGATAAAGCGTCGGACTGCAGACTCAAGGGTCCCAGGTTCGATTCCAGTCAAGAGCATGTACCTTGGTTGCGGGCACATCCCCAGTAGGAAGTGTGCAGGAGGCAGCTGATCGATGTTTCTAACTCTCTATCCCTCGCCTTTCCTCTCTGTAAAAAAATCAGTAAAATATATTTAAAAAAATAAAATGGATTCATGGTCAGCCAATGAACTTGCATGCATATATGCATAACCTGTGACACAGACAATAAGGTGGAGAGGGCCTGAGCAGGGGAGGACAGGAGCAGGCAATAAAAGGTTTATGGAGAAGGAAGGAGGACCTATGTAATACTTTCAATAATAAAGATTAAAAAAAATAATAAAAATAAACTGGATCCATGATAATCCATTGTGCCCTAATTTAATTTTTCTCTGCAGGTGTATTTCTTACTGCTTCTGATTTATCCCTGTTATGCCCAGTACTGAGGAAAATGCCCTTGTACCGATATTCTTGCTTACTTGTGTTACTGTACCTGTAAAATAGATTCCTGGAAATGGAATTGCTTAGTCGTAGACCGTGTATATGTCTTTGGTGACATATTCTACCAAATCATGCTCTCAAAACTATTTAACGCTTTTAAAATCAAGTAAACTTTATTGGATATGTTCATTGTTGAAAGGCATTCAAAATTATGTTTGAAAGAAGCCTCATGAAAGTTAATTCTAAACAAAAAATATGTATCTATTTGTCCATTGGTATGGAGGATATAAAGAAAGCTAAAGCTTGATTTACACCTTTCCTCACTTAAATACAGTTTTGGAAACCAGATACATATTTATCTATATGTATTAAAAAATAGGGGAATTTCAGTGGTCAGTAGACTTTGAATTTAGACGAAAAGTATTGAGTGTAGTTTAGGGGAGAGAACCAAGAGGGACATTTCCTGGGAGATCAGCGTGGGCTGACGTCGAGGCAGGGTTTCACCACGCCGTGTGAGCCCAGTGAGTAGCTGGCCTCAGACAGAAGCAGTGTGCTCGTCCCCAGAGTGGAAGTTCGGACAGTTGGTGGGAGACTTGGAGTTCCTTCAAGGTGCGGATTTGGTCCACTCTATTGCCATTTGCAGTTGACCCCCACATTCAGTGCTTAGAACACCCGCCATGCACATGTATGATCTCTTAGCAGTTTCTGCGGGGCAGGGACTTGGGCGCAGGCAACACTATTGCCACGTTGTGTTCCTTAGGAGCAAGCCAGTGCGTTCAGCCCACATTCAGGGGGAGGCCACTGGGTTCCTCCTTTCAAGGAGGGGGTGTCAGAGTCTGGGAACACGTTTTAAAACTACCACACTGGGTTCTGAAGGAGAGGATCGATGGTATGATTTCTAAAAGAAGAAAGGATGGTGTCTAGCAGAAGATGAATCTGTAGCAGTGTCACCAATGACCTGAAGAAAGGGGGACACGGGAGGGAGTGCTGGGAGGTATGCCAACAGTGAGGTAGTGATGGAGTTAGTCGAGGGAGAGGCGAGGGGGCAGGCAGGGCACATGAGGGGCGCAGCGGAATGAGTGAGAGGGAATGAGCGGCAGGAATGGTCTCAAGGCTTCCAGGTCTGAAGAACGATCAGGCATGTAATAACGGGAAAGAGAAATCAGTTTTGAAGGGGTCAGGGTGCTCGTGTGGTTTTAGACATGTAAGGGGAAATTCCCAAGCAGCTGAAACTATAGAACCAGGGCTGCAGTTGAAATGTCGAGCCAAAGAGAAAAAGTTCGCATTTGTCATCCCAAACTTTTTAAGGGATGAGTCCACAGAGAGGCCCGAGCACGCAGGCCCCAGCCTTTGGGGGAAGCCATGGCCTGGAGCATGATGAGCAGGAGCTAGATCTGTGGCCTTGGAGAGAGAGGAGCCAGCTGTGTTCCTGGCAGGAAGGAGAAGGTGGCCCAACGCTGAGCAGCATCGCGTGTTACAGAATCGGGAGAGAATGATGTTTGCAACGCATGCATTTGCCTGTCAGATTATTAGAGGTGACAGCACTTTAAGTGGAGTAGAACAATTTTGGAAATTGGATTATAACATTTAATGTGATGATTCACTTTCTAAAAAGTGCTTGAGGTGGGAGGATGAGTGGCTGGCGCACCTTCCATCACAGCTTTTGAGATCTTACACCCTCCTCCCTTCCTTTCAGCACCATCAGGCCTCCCTGGAATCGCACTGCTACTCAGTTCTCGGCTGGAGGGAAGAAGTAGGATTTTACCTCTTGTCTTCAGGGTATCATTTAACAGTAAGTGAAATTAACTTACTTGATAATTTTTTTTAACTTCACCTGTTGCTTTTAATTACTCTTATCTGTACTTTGTCCCTAGCTCTGTTAGTATGACTGTTCCAGATCAGATATCAGATGAGGGATCACCTGTTGTTGTTTTTCTCTCTCCCTTACCTCCCAATTTCAAGCATAATTCGGTTATTTATCTGCTTTGTTAATTGAACTTGTAAGGATGCAATTAGTATTTAGTAAATATTAAAGTTCGTGACTGGCAAATGTAAAATAGTAACTGACAGATGGATTTCATCTTTTGTATCTGTACATGTATTTAGTCAGTTTTTAATTAGTAAAATAATTGTCAATAAGATGTAGCAAAAACAAGAAAATAGTTAAAAAATCACTTTATATGGCCTAGTATATTTCAAGTTTTCTGTAAAAATTTGAGATTAAACGGGCCAAAGAATTATGGGGTAAAACACTGACTAAAACAGAAATTAAATCTTGAGTGTCCTCTGCTACATGGTTAGGCGATGGAGGGGATGGTGTTTTGCTTTTTTTTTAAGGTTATTTTCTTTTAAGAAAAAAACTTTTTAGGTCCATCAAAGACTTAAATAAAGACATGAAATCAGCGTAACAACAGTAACTGTGGTTTCAAATTAAAGGGTAAACTTTATGCTGGAAAAAAAGAGCTGCTGTTATCAGTTCTTTCAGCACAAAAAGATATGCTTGCTCTTGGCAGCAGCATCTTTGAATAAATAAGGGCCTTGCTTGCTGTCACTTATTCTGCAGCGTGCCTGGGGGAGCTCTGGCCTAGGTGAAAGGGGCCAGAGGGCGGTGGGAAGGGAGAAGGGGCATGAGGAAAGGCTGAGAGATGTCGGCTCGGATAGCCCAGAGGTAAGTGAAGGTGGCGAAACGAAGAGCATCGCTGCCTCTGCCCGTGTCGGCACAGCCGTGGAGGTTCTCTCATGCAGTTTTCATTACACACGTTGAGCTTTTTCTTTCTGTCAGTAGGTATGAGAGAGGGAGGAACAGGAGGAGGAGAGCGAGAAAGGGTGTCTCGGGAGATCACCGATTGCGTTGTTTGTTTTCACGATTCAGGAGCTGGATGTATTTGCAAAAATTAAATCACAGCTTTTACTACTTGTATGTGGGCATTTGACAGAAACTTGATGTGGTTAATTGGCGTGTTTTCCTTTTCCTGTTTCCCACCCATCCGGTCCTGTCCTCTTTCCCTTACATTCTCTGGAACTCACTCCGGGCGCCGTCAGTCCCAGAAGCTCCCTCCAGTGGCCTCTCCTGGCTGGATTAATTGCCCTCCTCCCCGCCTCTCTGTCTCCAGAATGGCCAGGGATAACTCTATCACTGGGCTTCCACAGCTTGTCATGTGAACGTGTTTATGAGTTTGTTTTCTCTACTACACTGTGAGTTCCTCAGTAGGTGGGGTCAAGCCTTACTCATCTGGGTATCCTGTATCTAATAAATGTTGAGCAAACAGATGAGTGCTTTTCCTGTGCCTTGTGGTAGACACACTATGGTCCATCAGTGTGGTAGTGAAATCACCGAGCTTTGATGGCTAGGAGATGTGTGACTAGAGAGAGAGACCACCTGGGCCTTGAAGAATCGGGGGTGGACCGCAGTGAGGAAGGCACAGATCCTGGGCTCAAGGTGCTCCACTGAGTAGGTCCGTGTTGGCTCGGGAGCAAGAAACACTGCTCGGTGATGCAGTGTGGTGAGTGTTGCCAGAGGCCTCTTGTACAAGCGCCTGGGAAGCATGTGATGCATTTGACCTGGGGAGGCCTGGGAAGACTGGCCCTTGAGTTGAGTCTTCAGGAGTATGTAGTTGCTCACCATTCGGAGGAGGAGGAGGAGCATCTGCCAAGCTGTAGAGGTATGAGGATCCTTTTTTGAAAAGGTGAGAAGGAACATTTGAAGTTCATGAGTGTTGAGGAGTGGGGAAATGAGATCGGAAGGAGCCGTGTGTGTGTGTGTGTGTGTGTGTGTGTGTGTAAAACTGGCAGCTGGTCTTTGCCCTTGTAGTTGTGAGGAACCATTGGAGGTTTTAAAATCAGAGTAATGGCACAGATTCGCATTTTAGTAAAGTGTCTTGGAACAGTGTAAAATTGGACTGGAAGGGAATAAACTAAAGAGAATAGACTAGTTAGGAGACAACAGTTCAGATGAGTGAGATGAAGGGCCTGGATTGAGGGAATGGAGATGTGAAAGAGAAGAGAAAGTGTAGAGTCTGATTTTGGTAGAATTTGTGAGACTCAGTGACTAGAGCTACCCAGAGCAGCTGTGAGAGAAACGGGTGGACAGAAAACGTTTGTAGATTCTTCAGTCCTCTAACCACTGGATGGGAGTGTAGAAAGGAAGCCTTGGGTTTGGTTTGGACATTTTAAAATGGGGCCTACGCCACGGTCTGGCCTCCCTCTGCAGGAGGCTACCAGGCAGATCAGTGAAAGGCACCACCCCCATTACCCCACCTCTGCTGCTGCCGCCTCTGGCCTCCTCCTGCGAGAGGCGACTGGACAGATCAGGGGAAGACGCCACCCCCATCACCCTGCGCTGCTGCCACTGCTAGTCACCATGGCTGCCCTGCCCTCGGCCCTCACAGCCTCTGCAGCTTTGTCCAGAAGGATGTCTGTTCTAGTCTAATTAGCATATTATCCTTTTATTAGTATAGATTAGTATAGATGTATCTGAGAATTTGACTAGCCTGGGAACCTGATATAAGAGGAATCATACAATATTTGTTTGCCCTTTTGTGACTGGCTTATTTCACTTAGCATAGTGTCTTCGAGCTTCATCCATGTTGTAGGGTGTGTCACGATTTTCTTCAGTGTTCTTAGAGTGTGACGTAAATACACTTCTTTTTGTCAAGAATACAGCTATTCCACAACCATTGTTAAGTTCTCAAGTTCTGCCACATTAGTTCTACACAGGGAAAGGGGAGGTAGAAGACAGGAATTCACTTTTAGTACCTATATCCCATTTACTACAGGTCAGAGGCTGAGTTAGTTGCAAATGCTGTATTTGACTCATTCAGTCTTCACAATAGCTCTGTGAGGTGGAGATTACGGTTTTCCTCATTCTAGAACTGAAGAAACTGAATTTCAGAGAGTTAAGTAGCTTGTACAGGGTCACACCACTTGCAAGTTAACTGAGCCAGGAGTCCAGTCCTGATCATTCTGATACCAAGCTCCCCATGCTTTTCATGACCCTTTGGTTCTCTAATTCTGTTACTCTACAGGAGTCAAATCTCTTTTCTAGTCATTGATAGAGCAGTTATTTCTAGAACTCAGGACCTGCATGGAAGTTAGCCAGTGGGCTTTGGAGGCATTAGAAGGCTGTGCTTATCTCTGCATCTTTGTTCCGTGTTGTACTTCGAAAGTTTTGAGAGCACTCCTGAGTTTTTTAGTTTCATCTCCATTCTGTGACCAATTGTTGGAGAGACCCCGAGTCTGAAGTTTGTGTTGACTTTAGAAAAGCATCCTCTGAGGCTCGTTTCTGGAATGAGTTTAAAGAAGAAGCGTAGCGGAAGCCAGGTTCAGTCTTAGAGCTTGGAAAAGGATAAGTGCTTTTCTGGGGTCCTTAGAGCGGACCAGATTACCTTCTAAAGTAATGATGAAAACAAAGAATAAATCAGAGGAACTGTAAAACACCCTGCATTCTTCCTTCAGGCAAGTAATATCATATCTTTGATGGCAGATAATTATTTTCTCTCAAATATTGACAGAATTAGAAAATTTCCAGTGGTACATTTAAGTGGTTTAGTGTCTGGGTGATTAGGAAGTGTAGAATCTCTTCTGCTTTATTTCAGGGCTCTTCTCTTGTTCTCACTGCATCCATTTAAGAGCAGCTAATTATTGGCCAGTGAAAAATTCCTCATTGTAAAGGTCATGGTCAAAGCACATGCCCGGTTGCATTTGCCTACTTAGAGTCAGGGACTTAAACTGTAATCAAATGTTCAGCTTTATTGTTTTCTTCAAGTGTAAAGGAAAGAACAATGCTCAAGACACAGCTAAGGTATTTTTAAAGCATGCAA
>PVJC01026844.1:0-23723 GCA_004026665.1 Murina feae
CTATGAGTTGTCAGTCCACTCCCTTTCTATGCCCCTGATTCTATTCTATTCACCATTTTATTCTGTTCATCAGACTTTTTTTATTCACTTGATTTTTAGGTTCACTTTTTGATAGATATGTATTTGTTATTCATAATTTTTATCTTTACTTTTTCTTCTTCTTCCTCTTCTCAAAGGATACCTTTCAGCATTTCATATAATAGTGGTTGGGTGGTGATGAACTCTTTTAGCTTTTTCTTGTCTGTGAAGCTCTTTGTCTGACCTTCAATTCTGAATGATAGCTTTGCTGGGTAAAGTAATCTTGGTTGTAGGTTCTTGCTATTCATCGTTTTGAATATTTCTTGCCACTCCCTTCTAGCCTGCAAAGTTTCTGTTGAGAAATCAGCTGACAGTCATATGTGTTCCCCTTTGTAGGTAACTGATTGCCTTTCTCTTGCTGCTTTTAAGATTCTCTCCTTGTCTTTTTCCCTTGGTATTTTAATTATGATGTGTCTTGGTGTGGTCCTCCTTGGATTCCTTTTGTTTGGGGTTCTCTGCACTTCATGGACTTGCAAGTCCATTTCTTTCACCAGGTAGGGGAAGTTTTCTGTCATTATTTCTTCAAATATGTTTTATATATCTTGCTCTCTCTCTTCTTCTGGCACCCCTATAATTCTGATGTTGGTATGCTTGAAGTTGTCCCAGAGATTTTTTACACTATTTTACACTCATATTATTTTTTACACTATTTTACACTCATATTTTTGGAGTCTTTTCTTTTGGCTTTTCCGGCTGGGTGGGTTTTGCTTCTTCATATTTCATATCTTTGACTTGATTCTTGCAATCCTCTTGTCTGCTGTTGGATCTCTGTATATTATTCTTTATTTCAGTCAGTGTATGCTTAATTTTTAGCTGGTCCTTTTTCATATTCTTGAGGGTCTCACTAAATTTATCGGTGGCCTCTAGAATATTCTTGAAAAGCCTTATAACCATGGTTTTGAACTCTATATCCAGTCATTTGCTTTTCTCCATTTCTGTCATTTGTGACCTGTTTCTTTGTCTCTGCATTTTGGCTGATTCTCTGCATTGACAGAGTGGCTTTAATCAGCTGTGTCTATGGTGGGAGAACTTCTGTGCTGGAGACACACTTATGGGGCAAGACTTGCTTCAGTGGGGCTTTGGTGTCCACTAAGTCTGCTCCCTGAGTGCGTCCCTTATGAGTCTGTGGAGTTGTAGACTGGGTGGTCCCACTCTGACCACTGGGTACACACTCTCTTGGAACTCCAAGGAGGTGCTATTTTAGCTTCTGCCTGGGGCTTCCCAGCCTTTTATATGCAAAAGCCTCTGCACGCAGCTTGGGTGGGGCAGGGCCTCGGGGAGTCTACAGGGTGGAGCAACCAGATATGGCTGATTCTCAGCCCTGCCCTAAGAAGCACCAGGCCACAGTGACCCTCAGCACCACCCAGAGAAAGCCGCTCTGGAGTTCCTCCTGGTGCCAGATGGTGCCAGACAGTCCAGCTCCTCCCTGTATGATCCTGAGTCCCCAGAAACTTGCCTGGAACTGGAGTTCAGAGCTGTCGGAAGCTTGTGCCTCCCTCCAGTACGAAATGCTACCAGCCCTTTCCGCGAGCCCCTTTGAGCATGCCTCCAAACCTCTGCATTTTATTTCCACACCTCCTCTGTGTCTCAGTCTCTTTCTAGTTGTAGAATTTCCACTCAGCCAGCCGTGCTGTGGGTCTGGGTGATGTCCATTTTTTCTTTTCGTTGTGGTTTTGAAATAGTTGTGCCCAGCAGCAATTCCAGTGTTCACCTATGCTGCCATCTTGGTTTCTCCAGTCTGGGTTCTTAGGGGCCCTGAGAACAGCTCTAACTCTGAACTTCCCATTCTATGACTAACAAATTCCCACTTTGGCCTGAGTTAGTCTGAGGTGGGTTTCTATCACTTACAACTAAGAGTTCTGGCAAACACAGATGAAAGTAAATGAATATGATGTATCAGGAATCTCAAAAAGATTCATCCCCTTTGATGCAGTAATCACTTTTTCTATTCTTTGGAAATAATTGAAAGTATTAAAAACCAAAACAAAAATGGTGGGTGCGATTGAGCAAATGATTGCATAAGGAAGTGCTTTTGGATAATAATATCCATGAAGTTGGACCCACCTTCTCCCAATTGCATGCTCAAATTTTTTAGATCTTTTGCTTTATACTTGAAATATTTTTCTCTCATCACTGCCTTAGTTTTATTCTCTGTCTCTCTGTATAGTTTGTTTCTTGTCCTTTCCCCTGAGTCTTTAGAAATTGAATTTTGAGGTGTGACATTCTAGAATACAAAGGAATGAGAAGAGTCACTCAGTCCTGCACATGTGGTTGATACTATGCAATTCTGAATGACTAGATCTACTATACACAGCTAATATGACTTGAGGGAAGTTTATTTTAACAATGTCATGTTAATAAATAAAAAGAGGTATGTGATCTGTAGCCTCTTTGCATAATGGAGGCAGAGCCACTGTGAACCAGTATAACATGATGGTTAAGAATGTGGGTTGGAGTTAGTCTACACGGAAAACTTTGGGCAAGTTGCTCCCTCCTGAGCCTCAGTTTCCTTCTCTGTAAAAGATAGAAGATGAGTCTTTATGGCTCTGTGGATTAAATAAGTTTTGCAGGTAAAGTATTTGGCACAGGCCTTTGGAAACTCTAAAAATGGTAGCTATTTTTTCTGTAAAACCTTTAAATTTAAATATGTTATTCTTAAAAACATAAATGCAAACACTTCTGTATCATTTGCATATTCTGTAACATACAAAAAAGACAAATTTTAAAATTGAGTTGATGGAATCCTGAGACTCAGAGACTCTGGAACCTTTTCTCTAACTTTAGGAATTGCTAATGTTTATTAAACACTCAGCTATAGTTGGGGTCACCTGGTTGATTCTCAGCTAAGAAAGGATTAGAAGCTGCCTTTCCTGAATTTCAGGCTCCTATTTTCCCCACCTTTAATGGACCATGATGCCTATCCAGATGAGAGGTTTCTGAAGTAAATGGGGCAGATATTTTGTCCTGACTTTGTTTACATTTCAGGAAAAGCAGACAAGTTCTGGATCAGAGCTGCTCGAATCTTGCCAAGTAGTCCTCTCTTGCACACTTGCTCCCCCCTGCAGCTTACCTTCCTTCCGCCTTATTCCTTCTTGGTTTCTGTTGCCCGTCTAGATCTTACATGTATCTTTTCTGCCTTTTCCATGCCCTACCCTCCTCTTTTCTCTGACTCCATTTCCCCCTCTCCAGTCTCCCTCTCTAGTCACCTAGACTCACTTGTATTAAAGCCTTAAATTTCTGACCAAGTGGTACCTGGTTAAGACACAGCATTATCATTGACATGGAGCTGGACTGGCTATGGATTACATCATGCTCCAGAAGTTTATCAACATTAGAATGGTGGCATTGGAGCCAATGGGAACTCACTGGCAACTGCAGATGGTGCAGGGCTCCATGAGGCTCCAAGGGAATAATGGGTTTGTCTTAACCCTGACTGACCTGGTTAAGAGCCCAGACTCTGGATGCAGGCAGACCTGGTTCAAATCTTGCCTCTGCCACTTCTTAGCAGTTTCTTCATCTGTCAAGTAGGATAATACCTTGGACTTCCAAGAGTTGTTGGGAGGATTCAAGGTCACCTAGCTTATTTGACCCAGTGTCTGGCACATGGTGTGTGCCATGTGATGGTCGTAGTTATTAAGGTGTTGATTAATAATGCTGTCCACCTCCTCTCCTGCTTCTCCCTTTCCTGCCCCTCGCTCCTTGTCCAAGCAAACAGGACAAACACATCAGGTACTGAAGTTTGTTTGATTCTCTGGGCCTTGGGATACAAAGTGGCATGAAGAAGTTAGGAAATCCAGGACGTGTCTTAACCACAAAGTTTTATGGTTATGAAAAAAAAAAAAATCCTAGTGTTTCAAAATTTCAGGAAACAAAAACAAAACAAAAAAAGGTTTGTTAATTCTTTTCCAATACAAAGGGAAGTAAAAGAAGAAGATGGGAAATGTTCTTATTGCTAAAATTCATGCTCCTGCATCCTAGATCCGTATTATAATCTCTCAGGAGGAAGAGACCCCTGCCATCTGCTTCCATCCTTCAATCGCCCTATTCCTCCTTCCTTCAAACATGGAACTGCTCCGAAGAGACAGTCGAAATCCAGAAGGTGATCTCTCCTGCTTCTCCAGAGAGCCAGGAAGGGAAGTTTTTTCTTTTGTCCCTCCATATCTCTGCCATTCCTGTGTATTAAGCAAAAGTCCACAATGAGCTTTATTGCAGCCTTGTCTTTCTCATACCCAGGCAGCTTATTAATATCACAGCCGAACATTCTTCCTGAACATAGCTCTGCAGAGTTCTGTTCCTGCTCCATGCCACTGAATTGGCTGCATTGCCTTGGCAACCAATTAAAATACTTCTCTGTGTGTGTGTGTCAATACCGTCCTTAATTCTGCAAAACCAGGGCAACCTGTTTGGAGGGCTGCAGCATGCCAGTCTGTCGATGATGTTCTGTATTCTGGTTTGACTTCTTTTTCTCACCTCCCTCTTACCTCTGAATCCCCTGCGAGCACCTACATGCCATTGCTAACACGCCTGGCCTTAAGTCAAGAAACACCCTTGTCCACAGGGCAGGGGCTGGAAGGGATCCTGGGGACAAAATGCCTGGTCTGTCTCCATTCCTCTGGCCTCAGGAGAGACACCAGGAGCTCCTGAGCCATGAAGCTGCTGTATCTAACTACAGTTTCTTACAATACAGGGAATGTGATGCATTCAATAATTAAACATTTACTGCACGCTGGCTGCTCAGGTACTATGCCAAGTACAGAGGAGAAAAGACACTTCCTTAACCATATGGAGCTTACGCGTGCTGTGAAGGCCAGGAGGTAGCACTGGGGACTCTGGGGACTCGAGGAGGAGCTATAGCCTCTGGCTTGGGATGTGGGGCAGAGGGCTGACTTCCTGGAGGAGCGAAGGCTACATTGAGACCTGTGGCTGGGTTGATGTTAGCATGTGAGCCAGTGTCCCTGTTGGATGGATGGTTTCATTCTCATCTTCCCTAACACGGGCAGTCTGGCTGACACCCTCAGCCGGGGTGGTTTGCTTTAGGCACTCCTGGGGGTGTTTGCCTTTTTTTCCTGTCTCCAGGCTAAAGTTCTCCTGTTAGCCTTTTTGGGAAGGGTAATAGCGAGTGATCCAAGTTCTCTCACCTCTTCTCCTGGCTCTCCATGTCGTGCGTGGGAGTGGAGGCTGAAAGGCACATTTCCCAAAACTAGCGGCATCAGGACCACCATGCCAGCACCCTCAGTTATTCTGAGGTTTGCAGACCTCAGGGCCGTGGGTTCCTGTGAGTGCCTGCATGATAGGACTCCGATCATCTGCATGTTTAAAAAGTGTAACCTCAATAACTACCCTAAACACAAATACAGGAACGTTTACATGTTGATCTGTAACACTATTGAGCACAGACTTCTTATGTGTAGAGAAAACATGAGCATCCATCTCAGCGAGTTGTAGGCGTGAAGTGAGATTCTGTAGGTAAAATGCTTGACCCAGTGCCTGGTGCACACACAGTAAGTCCTTTGTTTAAGATTTATCAAGAGCATCATCATGACTAGTCTATATGGCCGTCTACCAAAAGACCAGGAGCTCTTTGAGGACAAGGGCCATATATTACTTGCTTTTGTTCTTCATTGGAACCCAGCAAAGGGTCTCACACATGAAAGGAATCCTGTACACGCCCGATGAGAGAACGAGGCACCGAAAATGAAAATGAAGATGCCCCACATTTATTGCTCCTGAGCTGACAGTGTCGTGCTCTGTGCTAAGAACTTCACAAGAATGCTCTTGATTTATGCTCCGTAGGATGCTGTGGTCACTCTTACCCCCACATCGACACGCAGTGAAGCAGCAGCCCAGTCTGTGTGTTGGGACTTTAAAAAGCTTAGCTGACCTGGGTGAGTGCAGGCAGACAGTTAATCTTCACTAGGGGCTTGCTTTGCCCAGACCCTGTCTTTACAGGTATCACCTCGTTAGATCCTCCCAGTAATCCTGTGAGCTTGCTCTTTCCATTTTACAGCAACAATGTCCAGAGTTGCTCCGTAACTTGCCCAGAAGCAGACGGCCAGGACACACTGAATCACAGTGTTACCCTGTTTTCTGGTCTTTTTGGAAGTCTAAGGTCAGAAGCAGCAGAGAATTGGGATACATGTTTTAACTATGACACTGAAACTCTATTCCTCTTATCCAGAGAGAAGTTTTATACCAGGAACGATGGTGGGGGGAGGGTTATTGTTTACTGGGTACAGAGAGCCAGGACTGAATGGTGAAAAAGTTGAGGAGCTGGAGAGTGGTGTGGATTGCACAACAACGTACATGTACTTAATGCCGCTGAACTGTACACATACAAATGGCCAAAATGGCAAATACACCCTGTGTGTTCTATAGATACAGATATGATGTAGGTTTGGCAGCATGAGAGGTACTAGTATAGGGGCCACATTCCTACCTGAAATGCTATCTTCCCTTCATATAGGAGTTCAGGTCAATTTAGCGCCTAATTCAACACAAGATCTTTTAGAGACTCTTCCTTTCTGTCACTGGTATCCCCGTGACAAAGTGTCAATTAAGTCAAGATCAAGTGTTTTCCCTGAGATCAAAGGAGCACGTGAAATCTGTGGTGTCTGATGCAGAAGTTTAGCCATAGATGGAATGCCATTTCTTGTCTTCTGAGGGTTAGCAACTCATGAGCTAAGTGGTTTTGAACTTGGGCTTTATGCCTAATATAACGTGCTGCGCACTCCTCGCACAGCTCTGTAATGGCCTGACTCAGGAAGTGATCATTTCTGTATCAGGAGGAGTCATTCTGTGACGCCATGAAGTGTACCCTGTATTTATTCACCCATTCCAAAAATATTCTGAGGCTCCTGATATGAGCCAAGCTGTAGGCTGGGTGCTCTGAGCACAGAATTGAAAGATAAGACAACTCGCCTGTTCTCCTTGTGCTTGTAAAAAAGCCTGGAGAAATGAGAGCGCTCAGAGGTGAACTCAGCTACTATTTGAATCCTGGAGTCTGAGCCTGTGAGCATCTCTGGAATGAGCTTCTGATGGTGTGAGCTTTCAAAGCAGAGCCTAGCACAGAGGAAGTGCTTAGGAGCAGTCTATTGAATGCCCTGGCTTCTGAGCTGGGGGTCTGGAGTGGTGTGACCCTGGGGGCTGACACTGAGCGAAGTTGCGGGAAGCTGCTCAGGTAGACTGGGTTTGTCTTTGCTTTCCTGTGTTTTACCACTTACTTTGGCATTGCTGGCTGGTGTGCCTGCATGTGAGGGTTAGCAGGACACCTGACCATTTCCATGGAAAAGAGTGACTGTCTGCCAGTGAAGTGGAGACTGCTCCTCACTTACCTAGCCATCCACTTGGAGCAGAAATGCCTTGTTTGGCTGCATGGCATCCATCAGGCAAATACAGCCCATGGGCCCTGTGATGACACGTGACCAGTGGGCTGTGGAGAGACTCTTACAGAGCAGTTGACACGTGCCTGCCTAGTGGGGGTTTTGAAGCAGGCATCCAGCCACCCAGTCTCTTCTCTGTTTGTTTCCTTCTCCCTCTCTTCCGGCCATCATTCTGTTGCACAGGTCCTGTCCTGCCTTTCCTGGCACCCACGTGTCCAGAATGGACCCTGCCTCTTTGTGCTTTGACTATGTCCTTCCTGGCCATTAAAACAACTACTGTTTCTAGGAAGCTTCTTTTCATTGGCCAAGCTTCATTCTCTCAAACTGTCAGACATTTTCATAGATCATCATTTCTGTAGTCTAAGGCTTCTTTGTGTTAATGAACCTTATTGAGTTGCAATTTGCATATAAAAATGCACTCTTTCTAAATGTACAGTTCGATGAATTTAGGCAAACCTATGTACCATCATATAAAACATTTGCATTACCTCCCAAACCACTATAGTTTATAGTTTTGCCATTTCTAAAATTTTATATAAATGGAATCAGACAATATGTACTCTTTAGTAAGACACATCTTTTTTCATCTTACTGCTTCTAAAATTGGATGTATCTTAACATGAATATCTAACATGATAGTTTTTCTTTTTTTCCCTCAAGAGCTATAACTAAATAATATATCTTACAATGGATAATATCTTTAAGCCAAATATACTGTAGTATGCATGTGTTTTCACATCTATGTGTGTGTACATACATAGATGTATACTGACTGGTTGTTTTTATCATTAGACAATAAGCACTGGAAGCTGAGAATCTTGACCTTGCCATGTAGATTCCCACATTACCTATGGCCGGAAACTTCTTATGGGAGCTAAATAAATACTGCAGAAGGTGGTGATAAGGAGTTTCAAACAGTTTTCCAAAAAAACCCTCTAATGGCAGGAACTTACCGAAACCTCCTCTTTCAGTGAGTCCGTATCGGTAACTACAATAGGAGCTCTCTCTCTGTGGCTCAGTTATCTCTGCATTAGTATGAGACAACATTTCCCAAAGTTTGTTCCATGGACAATTAATATTACTCAAGGTGCTAATAAAAGGGGGGATGGGAGCGCCACTGCCCTAGAAATTTGGGAAATATTTCTTATTATAATTGACCACTTAGACATTCACAAGTCATGCTAAAAGTTCTGAAAAGTCCTACAGCAAAGGTAATAATGATATTTAAGTCTGTTTTATTCTTGACCCTGGAGCTCCATGGAACATCCATTAGTAGCGTACAGTATACACTTGGGAAAGACACGTCTAATACGGAAGCATGAATTAAAAGGAGAGAGAAAGAGAAGATGAAGACACTGAAGAGAGCTGTATTTGAGCTGGTCCCAGGGAAGCCCAACGCTATGCAATGGCATCCGGAAGGGGTGGATGAGGATGCTCTTCTCCAGTCAAGGGCGAAACAAGCACTTTCCCTCATTCCACAATCTCTTTAGAGTATAAAGCGATGTGCGGCATGCAACCTTTTATAAGAGGAAGTGAAAACAACACAAAAAATATGTGTTGCCTAATGCCTTAGGTGCCATGCCCCCGGGTGTACGTGGTGGATAATTGAGGTTGAGTAAGGAGAACCTCCTGCCCTACTCATCTGACTAGGCCATCCCCTGGGGAACGAGCTGTTGTGTTTGTCCACTGTTTGGCCAGACACCTTTAACTGATGGGAAACCTGAAGCAGGTAAGAGAATAGCTTGCTCACACAGTAGGAGCCCACACACAGGGATGACCCTGATCATGTAAATGATGGCAAAGTCCTTCTCAGAAATAGCATTGGTCCAATACCCACAGAGACGGAAGGAAATTGGTGGGCTAGGTGAAAATCAGGCAGAGATGAAAGGAAATGTACATGAGCTCCCTTTTAAAAACTATTTTAAACATTATCTATCATACAGTAAAATTGACTTTTCCCCTCTGGTATATATTTCTATGAATTTTAACACATATATAATTTCATTTAGCTGCCACCATAAATAAGATACATAATAGTTTCATCTCCTTGATGCTGTCCCTTTAGAGTCACATCCTCTCCTAACCCATAACCCCTGGCAACCACTGAAAACCACAGTTTCCCATCACCACAGTTTTGTCTTTTTGAGAACTCCCTTTACTTTTGCCATTCCTTTTCCTTAAAATTTTAATAGCATTATCTGCATGTTTATACGTGGGTGCAAAGAACTCCAGATCCAACGCCAGCAGACTTTCTCCTCTATTGTTACTGTTATTTGCTGTTGCTAACATTTATTAGCATCTATTATGTACCAGGCACACGTACTAAGCTTTCTACAAACATTATCTCATTTTAAGCTTGCCTTATGACATATGTATGCTATTGTTATTTCCATTATACAAAAATGGAAACTGATGGTCAGAGAGGTTAAGTGACTTGCTTAAGGCCTCACAGCTAACAAATAATTGAATCCCAGAACAGACCCTGCTTCATTTGACCATAGTCCTTAAACACTACAGTAAGGGATTAAGGGGAGGGAGTTGTAACTAGCAAAAAGGTATGTCAAGGGATTTTGGGGGCAGAGCCAATATGGGGCCTTATGGTCTTTCAAAAAGTTTGCAAATGCGTGTGAAGCTGGAGAGCCATCTGTATCTCCTGAATTCCCAGCCCCAGTTCCTGCCTTTGTCTCCTTCCATCTGCCCCATGTCCTCGCTGGTCCAGGTGGTAGCTGCCTGCTGTTTGTAGGGGCTTGGGATAGTTTCAGTCCCTTTGCAAATATAGCAAAAACCACTGTCTGTGTCACGGCTTTGCTGCCAGACACAACAGCTGAGACTCAGAAATGGGGGCTGGTTTCCTTCTGGTTTCTACCAGCCCCAATTCCCCCATGTGCCCTCTGACCTCATTTCCCCCCTCGGTTGCTTGCAACACCAGCTGAAAAAGTTTCTGGGAGACAGTCACCTGGTCTGTGTGCTGGAGGTGGCAGGTGTGTTCTCGCTGAGGTAGGGCAAGTGAGACAGGAATGTGTGGGGTTGGCATGCTGCTTAACAAAGAAGGAAGAAAGCCGGCCCTGCCAGACCCAGGGTGGCAACCGTTGTGCTGTGGGTAGTGGGAAGCAGGGGAAAGTAAAGATGGAAGTTAATGGAGAATGGGTGATGCTGGGAAGTGGACCGAGGTCTTGCCCTGCATAAGGCGTTCCTTTGAGCTTGCTGTTTGAAGAAGGGATGTTAGCTGGCAAGGGTCCTCCTAGAATCAACTTCTAGCTCCTAAAGGGTCTTAGAAGCGAGCTTCCAAGTCAGCACATGTGGGAAGAATCACATACCTGATTCATGGCCATGGATCATTTGGAGACAAAACAAGCCAGAAGTCAGGGTACCAAGAACCATCTCTGGAAGACACCTAGTTAACACTTAAGGGGTGAAAGAGGGCGTGTAATTTAGAGTGGAAAGTGTTGAGTCACTTCAATAACAACAGGTAACACTTAGGGAGCACTTAACCTGAGCCAGTCACTGTGCTAAGAGCTAAGTGACATGAATCATCTCATTTATTTCGCACAACAACACTCCGAAGAAGGTATTACTATTACCTCCAATTTACGGATGGAGAATTGGAGGCCTTGAGGTTAATGTGACTCATTGAAATTATAATATTGAGGAGAAGCAGCAAGATTTGAATACTGATATTTTCAAACCTAAGCTCGCAAACACTTAGCTTCATCGCCTTATTGCCCATCTTAATTCAGAAATACTACTAAAGGGTATCAGAGTGAGGAGGAAGAGAGATCAGCTTCTCAGAGCCCCAAATCTTCTCAAAGGCTTGCAAAGGACCTTTGGCTTGATGGCAGTCTGGGAAGGAATAAGAACAAGTGGGATTTCCAGTCGCAGGCCTCCCAGGAGTCTGTTGATTTTACCTGCTGATCTGAAATAATTGCATGCTGTAGAAACCTACAGCCATTTCTCAAGTTTCCTTTTTACACAATAGGCTTGGGAGGGTTTTAGACAAGTAGGCACAATGGGCCGTTTTTTCTGTCTTGGGCTGGCACCATGAAGTGTGACTGCGGGTTCCACCCTCGCATGCTGGCTGGCACAAGGAGCACCAAACCAAAAGATCTTGATGAGCTTGTTCATCAGAGGGGCCTATGTTCCCTAGAGTGAGCAGGGAAGACTTTGGACTTGAAAGCTCATGGACAGGAAGTGAAACTTGCCCCTTCAAGTGCCGGGCTGACATGAAGTCCTCTGAAAGAGGTGTTTTACAAAGTGGTACCCTGTGACAACAGGTCATTCATGTCCCCGTACTTCATACTTAGTATCATCCTGGCCTGGACTCATCATAGACTCAACTTCAATAACAACCCTTATTATGCTTTCCAGCCAGGGCTATCACTCCTTCTGTGTTTTGTAGAATGCCTCATGCACAGCAGGGCACAATAAACAGCCAATAGTAATGTTTACTATGACAACAATCTTCCAAATGCCTTTCATCTAAGGATCTCAAAGTGCTTGGTAAACACTAATTAGTTAGGTCTCGGGACAGCTCTCTGTTTTTACAGTGCATTTTCCTATTTTACAGAAATTTAAATTGAGACCCAGCAAACTTAAATGGCTTGCCCGAAGTCATACAGCAAGTTTATATTAATGATAAAAATGGTGCTCTGCATTTCATGTCATGCATATGCATTCCATAGCGAATGTTTTCTAAGGTGATCTGAGCATGTGGAAGCAGGTGGGTAGCGAGTGTTATTAATTGTTGAGACTAGATTGGGTAAACCGAGGCCAGAGGGTGAGTCTCCTTGGTGAGGATGCAAGCCCACTCTGCTGACTCTCAGCACAGAGTGGGGCAACCCTGACCATCCTCAGATCTCTGAACGGAGGGAGGCATGGCTGCTCTCACACATACACGAAAGAGAGCTGTATTTTGGGAGAACAGATTGCAGAATGACAGCCATCATTACATCCAGGAATGAGTCTGTTCACGTCCCCACTGAGAGAGGCTACAGGGATGAGGTGTAGCGAAGGTAGGAAAGGCAGGCTCAAGAAAACGAAGAAAAGGCGTGGATGGGGTGGCTGCCAGCCCTGCTCACTGGCATCCTTAGGAAACCAGGTCCTGCTGAAAGGGCTGGGTTCCTTGTTTCAGCCTCACAGGCAGGACTTGGTCTGGTGAGACTGGGGGAGGGGCCGTCACTGGCACCTTGCTCTGATGTTACAAGTCCCTGTGAAAGAGTTCCAGGGACATGCAGTATCATAGCGGCTGTCACTTACGCAGGACCAGCCCTGATCCCCACAACTCCCTCTGCCAGGAGGGGCCTGGAATCCTCTAGGGCACAACAACTTGGCAGCTGTGGATCCATTCGTTGCTACCTTTTCTTAGCAATATGGCCACATGGAAAAAGACAACAACATGAACAAACACATTCAGCAGCGATAAGGCACTTGCCTCCTCCCAGTCTGGCAACACGTTCTTCGTGAGTAATGAAGCTCTGCCAAGAGGCAAGTCTGACTCTGCAGAGTGGGGGAAGGGAGAGGGTGCTGGGTCTTAGGAATTCAAAGGGAGTTTTTCCACCAGAGATAGAGCTCGTTCTCTATGAGATTCTCTATAAACCACCCCCACCCTGCCTTTCCCAAGCCTGTGGATTCTGACGGGTGGGTAGGCCTAGTGGGGAGCCTCAAAGAAGGGTGCCAGGCCCTCTTCTGGAATGTGTTTCACACACACAGGCACAATGGCGATGAAAAGTCTGCAGTGATGAATTCATGCCAGTGCCCGCTTCTTCCCGCTCACACTTTTGAATGTTCCCACACTCTCCTACTGCCCTGGGGGCTTGACGGCGCGTGAAGCAAAGGAGCAGTGAGCTGTTACAAGAAATATTTTAGAAAACTGTTTGAATGCACACCACTAGCCTGCTCTTGGCTGGGAAGGAATCTGGAAGACACTCCCTTCCCACTGCTACCCTTCCCCGCAGGGAGTCCTGAGACTCTGCCGCCAGTATGAAAGCTCGCTTTAGGTAAGACATCACAGAATGCAGCTTTGCCTTTCTAATATGCCAGCGACTCAGGCCACAGCTTGCCAAGGCTACTCTGGCGCCCTGACTCTGGGGTGACAGTGCAAATTATCCTGTTCAACTGGTGAGGACCACATCCTTCTGGAGAGATGTGCCCTAGCACAGCTTCTCCCAACAAGGCGCCCAGCCAGGTCGGACAAAATCCCCAGGATGCACTTGCCCGGCTGGACAGAGCGATCGCACTGTCCAAACACCAAAAGCATCATTGGGTCATGTCCTACATGGCTCTCTGGCTCCGCTTGCTTTTATACTGCAGCCGCTGACGTGCATTTTATATGCTTTGTTCATTTTGTAAAGTGAGACACATCTGTTATACTCCCCAGCCCTCCTGTCAGTCAGTCCACCCACACAGACGCTCCTTCCTGCACCACCTCCAGTGGCAAGAGTCCTGGTAGCTTTGAATGGATTGTGAATGAACACTGTCATAACAGCACTTTATGACCAGGTGGGGGTTGGGGCGGGAAGATGGATTTGGAACAGAACCTGACATTTGGAAACTTCTCAGAGACTCCCCAAAGCAACAAGCAGTTGGATTTGTTCTCTCCTCTCTTTCCCATCCTTCCTGCCTTTTCCAGGCACTGGGTTGGCCTCAGGACAGAAGTGAAAGACCAAAAATATAATCAAGAAGGCTTTCCTTATCCTACTACGGTCTGCGCCAGGAACCGGGAAGCTTTCACAATTCTAAGAATCATGGGAAGGGTGAGATAGGTCAGGATCCCACCAAATTTCAGTCGAAGGATCACTGCCCACAGAAACTTATCTCTCAGGAATCCTGGCGGCACCTCTTTTGCAACGTAACTGAAAGCAATAAACCCGAATGCTGGCACACACAAACCCAACCTCCTGGTGGACACGATATGAACAAAGGAGATCTTTCTTACCCCATCCATGTGGATTCTGATGTTGGGCACTAGTCGGAACGGGCTGGCCTGCAGACCTCTGGGGTGAGTCCTGCTCTTCCTGCCGTCCTGCAAGGCCAGCACCCCAGGCCTGCGGAAGGAGCCCCCTCTCCCGGAGCTCGGCCCCGAGCGCACGCCGTCCAGAAGGCGCACGAGCAGCAGGTTGGCCGGCAGCGCCTCGATGCTGCCAAACACCAGGGTTCTGCATTCGGGGCACCGCAGCCCCTTGTGGGCCTTGGAGATCCTCTGGAGACATGGTTTGCAGAAGGTGTGCTGGCAAGGGAGGACTTTGGCTGTGACATCGAGCTTCTCCAAGCACACGGGGCACTCCAGGAGATCAAGTAACGTCAAATCATCCATCTTATTTTAAAACTCTAGTCCTGACCTGGAGAGGCAGAGTCCACATGGTAGGGTCAGCCGAGCCAAGGGAGCAGAGAGGAGCTCTTGAGAGCGTCCGAACTCCTGCCTGTTTGAGGGAGAGAGGAAGAGAGGAGGAATGTGAGTGCTCAGAGAGAGAGAGAGATCCCACCTACATGAAGGCAGTGTCTCACAGGCAGTTTGCGAGCACTTTGTGCCGGCACCCAAGTTTCAGTGACTCATTCTGATTCAGTGCTGGCAGGTACAAGACGGACTCCTGCTGCTGGAGGATCCGAGGGAGCATTCAGCTCAGCGACAACTTACTCATCACCTCCCATGTGCAAGGTGGGAGCACTGAGACAACACTGGCCCTCCAAGTGGTATCCCCATGCCCTCTCCCAGCCAGGCTCCAAGGGGGTCCTTTACCCCTCCAGAGGGACAGTCTCAGCTGTCATCCCGAGCGTCCTCAGCATGCAGTTTGTATGGCGCTGCTCCTATCTCCCCGTCCTCCCTGCCCGAGGTTTAAGTTTATTATCCGCAGCACATGCAGATAAGTTAAGGTTACGTGGATACGTTTAACCGAAGCTCATGCAGGTGCAGAAACATTGCCTTCACGGTGCATCTTCCCCCTGCACTTTGTTCTAGCAAAGGTACAAGAAAAGCTACTAGAAATCGGTTTTCAAAGACAGAGACCATAGCCTCAGAGGCAGTATTCCTCCCTCAAGATAAAGTCAAGCAGCCTGTTTAGTTACTTTGACAGTGGTTCTCAGTTTCAACTGAAGCAGATAGCAATTCTGGATTGCATAAATACCACCACGGAGCAGAGTAGACAGGTGTGTGTGTGTGTGGTGTGTTGTGTGTGCACGCTCCTGTTCCAGAAAGTTTCCTTTAGAAAAGTCCCCTGGGACTAGGTCAGCTGTCCCTCACGGTCGCTGAGGCTTAGGTGAAGGCAGCAGCGGAGGGGTGGGGGGTGGGGGTTGCGCAGGAGGGCGGGTAGGAAGCAGAGCAGACCTGACACGCCAGGATGAGAGATGGCGCCTCCCCTGCCTGAGACAGCTCTCCAAAGATGTCAGCGCTGGGGAGGTGTGTGGCAGCCACTAACCTTGAGCTTGTAACCCCAGCTGAGTTTAGCTCAGCTGGAGCCTGATCCTCCTCGGTCTGCTCCGTCAGGCTCCCTCCAGCTCCCTTTTCCCTGGAGCCAGGAGCCACGCTGCGCTGCCTCTGCTTTGAAAACTTGAACAACTCTGAGTCTTACTCATATCAAGGGATCGCCTTTCCCAGCCCAGTTAACCCTTTCGCCGCTGGGTGGCCAGCAGCGGGTTTTCTTTGAGTTCGCTCTCTGCTACTGGTCCTTCCTTTCTGTAACATAGTCAATTTCTGGGAAAAGATTCTAAGGGACAAAGTCTAGGTCAGCCCCGAAGGTTGAGGATTTACAGTTTTGTTTTCACCTTTCTCAGTTTCTCTCCTATCCAAGAAGTGGAAACGTGTTCGGTTATAAACATGAAAAGGTGATCGTGGTAATTTAAAACCTTTATAAGAAGTTCTTGAAAAGGCCAAATATATGAATATGGTAGCTTTGATAACAGAGATAAGCCAGCCATCCAAAAAGTACTACTCGTTAATAATTGTAGCCAGTTCTTGAATTTAGAGATTTGAGAGGGACTTCCATGATCTTTTCGTTCAATCTCTTAGTTAAAGAAAAAAAAAAGTGTCTCGGTAGTACATACACATCCTTCAAAAATCAAAGCACAATAGGATTTAAAAAAATAAAAAGCAATGATCCCAGCTCTCCCCCAACCCCCTAGAGATTTTTCATAGCCCCAAATAATGCTTATACTTTTATTTTTTTGGTTTATCAATGACACCATTTCATGTAAAATTAAAAAGTTATTTCATAAAGTAAATAATAATATTACTCAAAACTAGAGAATTCCTTACCTGTGCTGAGCACTGTTCTAAATATTTCACTTCTATCAACTTATTTCATCCTTTTAATAATTCGATGATACACCGCTCTCTTCTTTACCCTGTTTTACAAAGGACAAAACTAAGTAAGACACAAAGAGATTAAATAGCTCATCCCGGGAGTCAGAGCCAGCAGGAGGCAGGTGGTTTGCACTCTTAACTACGATGTCATATGGTGATACAGCTTTAAGGGGAGATATTTGAAGGAGGCTAACCCTCCTCTGGTATGTCAGGAAGTCAAAAGATAATGACCCAAATTGATCAATCAACGCCTTTTGCAGATGAAGTAGTTATGCTCAGAGAGATCAAGAGATTCCTTGAAGTTGCCAGTGAGTTAAAGGCAGAACCTGGACTAAAAACTGGGTGTTGCTTTTTCCTGGGTCTTCTCTCTCAACATAGGACGGCCTGTCTTTATGATGCAAAAAGCACTTAGATACACCTCCTTGGGCAAATCTTAAGAGGGGAACAAGAGCCTGAGAACAGATTGTAGTGGTTCACATTTTCAAAGTTCTTCTAAATCAGTTTTGAAAAAGGAAACAAAAATGAAGCTCAAGATGGGGAAAGCTTCAGGTTGGAGCAAATTAGAGGCCTAATTTGGATACGTGTCAATTTTAGAGACCATTTTTAACTCCTTCAAAAAAAAGCCTCCCTTTATAGAGGGTTTTTTTGAGCTTCAACATTCTCTCATCCCTCCACTTTTATAGATTCTGTGCTCATTAGGAAGCCTCTGGCAGGCTGAGGCCCTTCGCTGTCCCTTGGTCATTTCCCACTGGGCAAAGCTGAGCTCTTTTCTCTGGGGGCTGTCCCCTTGACCCTCTGACAGGTCTGCTCTGGTGCCTCAACTGCTGCGGGCGTGGGCGGGCAACATTCTCCCTCCCTTCCTCTCTTGTTCTTGAACACACTCCCTTAGACGCCCAAATCTGCACCTACATGCACATGCACACGTATGCTTGCACAGGGACAAGCACACGCATGACCCTAACAGTAACTTTTGTGAGGCACTTGCTGTATGTCATGGACCAGGGTCAACACTTTAAACAGATTATCTCTACACCCTCCCAACTGCCCCATAAGATAGGTCCTGTGACTTCCCTAGGATTACAGAGCTTGTGATCTGAACCCAGGTGGGTCCAATCCCAGGACCTGTGTAGCTTCACATTATTGCTTCCCATGTTATAAAGTCATGAACTTGACCTAAGTATATCCATATACCTTTGCTGTATAAGTGCACACACATTTATACCTATGTCCATAGCCTACACACCAGCTGATCACAGGGCCAGCCCAAAACAAAGGGATAACATAAAAGGAACTAGGGCGCCTTTAAAAAAAATATATGTATTTTATTATTTTTTTACAGAGAGGAAGGGAGAGGGATAGAGAGTTAGAAATATTGATGGGAGAGAAAAATCAATCAGCTTCCTCCTGCACACCTCCTACTGGGGATGTGCCCGCAACCAAGGTACATGCCCTTGACAAGAATTGAACCTGGGACCCCTCAGTCCACAGGCCAACACTCTATCCACTGAGCCAAACCGATTTGGGTGAACTTGGGTACCTTTGATGGTCACTTTCTGGAACCTGCCTAGTCTCCTGGCCCCTCCATGCTCTCTATGGTTAGTCATCTGAAAAAGCTCAACCCTCCCATCCCTGAGACAACAGGAACAATGTATTCTGTCCCAGGAAGGCAGGATGGATGGATCCAGGGGGCTGCTCTGTGCTAGCGTACTTGGTAACTGAAGGCAGATTCTGCAGAGCGGAATTGTGATGTAGCATCTTAGGCACCACTGGAGGACAGAGACAGTTTACACAGAGCAGGAGTGGTCTTCCAGCACCTCTCAGATCACACCTTGTGGGTGGTCCCCAACACCACCCACATGTGAGGTTCATCTTGGTGGAAATTTGAGAAATTTTCTTTTGAAGCTTTTGAAGAAGGGAGCATGTTTTAAATGGGGATTTTATCCTGGCTTATCCAAATTCTACCTTGGCGTCAAGTCAGATGAACATTAGTCCTCAGAAACAAACAGAAAGGTGACTTACACATGCCTTCCCAGACTCCAGCTCGGCCCACCACCCCGCTGCTCCCACCCCATCAACACTCCTGTTTATAGTTGCACTGTTCCGTAGTGATTACACACTGTACTTAAAAAAAAATACGTGTGCGACATTTATGAGCTTCTGCCGCTTGTATTTACAAATGTGTCTCGATTTATGTTAAAAAAAGAAAAAAAGGCGAAGCTGATCCTATTGTTCCCATGTTCAAAACCGTTCTGTGGGTTCCCATTGACCATAGGATAACATCTAGATCCTTCTTCTCACCTAACAGACCTACCTCTCCTGCCTTCACTTACCTGTATTACCCGCTATTCACCCATTCACTCCAGTTCCACTCCAGTTCACTCCAGTTCTCTTTACTAGGACCGTTTATGCTTCTCTGCCACAGGGGTTTTGTTCACGTTTTTCTTTCTGTGTGCAGCAGTATACTTTCTAGTTATACCCTTTCTCCTCCTCTCTTCTGGGCACTTCCCTCATCACACCTTTGTTTTCTTCATCCCCTCCCCCCATCCCCCAAATTTTAGCTTAAATGGCACTTCCTCAGGGAAGCCTTTCTTTTTAAAAATTTATTTTTACTGATTTCAGAGAGGAAGAGAGAAGGAGAGAGAGATAGAAACATCAGTGATGAGAGAGAATCATTGATCGGCTGCCTCCTACATACCCCCCGCCTCCCCCCCATCCTGGGGATCAAGCCCTTGGCTTGTGCCCTGACTAGGAATCGAACCATTACCTCCTGGTTTATAGGTCGACTCTCAACCACTGAGACACACCAGTAGGGCAGGGAAGCCTTTCTTGATTCTCTGACTAGTTTATAACCCTACCCTCCTCCTTCCTAACAGATGTCACAATTGTAATTCAGTGATTAGATTATAAGAATTTATTTAATGCTTGGTTTCCCCCAAAGAGACTGTAAGCTCTAAGAGGGCAAGGCTCTTATGTGTCTTGTCACCGCTCTGTCCCTCTTAGTTACCACAGTGACTGGCAGGCAGTGATGCTTAATCAATGATTTTGAATCGGTTTATAAATGAATAAATTGTGTTCTTACAAAATTGTATCCAGGCAGATGTGCATCAGTAAATGGAACACTAGTTTAATTTGCTGCAATTTGGAGGCAGAAAGTAAATGCACACTTAATTAAAATAGTAAAATGCTGTTGAATTCTAGTTAAATTCTACTACCTGCTTAGACCTGAACTTGAGGCCTAAGCAATTTGTTACAAAGGGATGGTTAGCAAATGTTAGATGAGCCTAAGACGTCCTAAGCTGAGGCTTTCTTCTATGACTTAATCATAGTAGTGAAGGAGAAATGAGGAACTTTCTCATTGTGCAACTCCATGTTCTTCATTTTGTGTTGGGGTACGCCCTAGCTTTGGAAAACTATTCACAAAGGAAATAGGATGTCTGCAAAGAATCAAAAGGAGGGAAGAACCAACCCATTTTCTGCTCCAGAACCAATGGAGAGGTTTTGGTGAGAGGTTCTTACTTGCATTTCTTCCTCCTGATTTTCAATAAAGACACTAGTCTAGTAAATATGGTTGTATTCTCTCCTCTACAGAAGATTAGAAGGGAGTTTTAAAGTAGAAAACTAAGAATACATCTTATCATTTTATTAATATTAAAAAACAGTTCAGTTGGTCAAACCCAAGTAAAGTTAGTAGTCTAGTTATTGTGTCATTGTCAATTTTCTACTTATAATGCACTAGTGGCCCAGTGCATGGAATTCGTGCACAGGGTCAGCCCAGCCTGAATCTTCTCCAATCTGGGACCCCTTGGAGGATATCCAACAGTCAGACATCCCTCTCACAATCTGGGACTACTGGCTCCTAACCGCTCACCTGCCTGCCTGGCTGATCGCCCTTAACCACTCTGCATGCTAGCCTGCTCACCCCCAATTGCCCCCAACTGCACCCCCCTGCTGGCCTGATCTCCCGCAACTGCCCTCCCTGCCAGCCTGCTTGCCCTCTATTGCCTCCAAACTGGCCTGCTCATCCCCAACTGTTCCCCCACCTGCATGCTTACCCCAAACTGCCCCTCCCATGGGCCTGATCATGCCCAACTGGCCCCCTGCATGCTTGCTTTCCCCCACTGGCTTCCCCTGCAGGCCTGCTTGCCCCCTACTGCCCCCTTGCATGGCCCCAACTGATACTCCCCTGCTGGCCTGCTCATTCCCAACTGGACCCCTTGCCTGATCACCCCCAACTACCCTCCCCTTCTGGCCTGATTGCCCCTAACTGCCCCTGCCTCGGCCCTGCCACTATGGCTTTGTCTGGGTGGTGGCTACATGGCTCCATGGCTCTGGCCAGCGCTGCCATCTTTGTCAAGTCAATTTGCATACTCCCTCCTTATTGGCTGTGGGCACTTCCATCTTTATCACGAAGTGATGGTTATTTTGCATATTACTTTTTATTAAATAGGACTAGAGGCCCAGGGTGCACAAAATCAGGTGCAAGTAGCTCGCTTCCACTTGCCTCAGCTGGCTGCCCTGCCCATTGCCACTTGTAGCTTGGACTTGCCCTCTGCTGCTTCTAGCTCTCCTCCACTAGTAGCTCTCTCTCCTCCACTAGTAGCTTGCTGCCCTGCCCTCCACCACTCATAGCTCTCCACTTCTCATAGCTCTCTGCTGCTAGCAGCTCACACCCCAGCCTAACCACCATGAGAGCTGCTGCTTGTTTGGTCGTAACAGTGTTATGCCATGATGACCATGGGCCTTTTATGACATAGATTATAGTTATACTAGAGGCCCAGTGCATGACATTAATGCACTGAGGGTGGGGGTCCCTCAGTTCAGCCTGCACCCTTGCCCTTCCATAGTCTGGGAGCTCTCACGATGTCTGAAAGCTGGCAGTTGGACATTTTTAGTGCTGCTGCTGAGGCAAGAGAGGCACCACCACTTCTGCACTTGCCAACCATCAGCCTGGCTTCTGACTGAGAGGTGCACCCGCTATGGGAGTGCACTGACCACCAGGGAGCAGCTCCTGCATTGACCATCTGCCCCCTGGTGGTCAGTGTGCATCATAGCAACTGGTTGTTCCACTGTTTGGTCTATTTGCATTTTTATTATATAGGATAATGCATTATAAATGTTATCATTGAGGAAAGATTAGGGAAAGGTGCTAGGGACATCTCTGTACAATTTTTGCAACTTCTTGTGAGTCTGTATTTAGTTTGAAATAATAAGTAAAATGAAAAAGAAACTAGTAAATTATATGTATAGCCAAAGCCTTATAAATATATCCCTATCCTGAAACACCACTCCTAGAAATTTATATTAATTAACAAATATACAGCCAAGTATGTTCCTTATATGATTACTTACAATAGTGAAAAGAAAAATCCTTAATGTCCAACAATATGGGAGTGGGTAAATAAATGGTGAGCATACTCAGTGTGGGGCAAAGTAGGTTTACAGTTGTTCATATGGAAAACACCAATAATACAATAGATAATAAATAATAGAATAAACTGTATCGTGTACTTACAACTGTAAACCCACTTTTGACCCACCCTGTGTAGTGTGGTGTGTGTATTACACTATTAACAATTATAATGGAGATGTATATTTAATAACATGAGGGACATCCACAATTAAGTGAATATAGAAACTTATAAGCCATATGAGCCCAGGTTATTGAGGAATGCATAATACATAGATATATAATATTAAGACTAAAAAAATGCATGCCAAAATTTTAGCAAGTCATTTCTGACTCCTAGACTTATTAGTTGATTTTAATTTTTTTCTTTTTGCTCATGTGTATTTGGAATTTTTCTACAATAAAGATCTTATTGGTGTAAGAAAATTTCAAAGATAAAAATAGCTTATTATAGATTGAATAAAACATTGACAAAGGGGGAGTTATATCCAGTAACACTAATAGCTTATGCATTACAATTGAAAATACATCCACTGAAAAGGAAACTAAGTTGCAAAGCTCTGAGACTGCTATAAGTACATGTTAATCCATAAAAGACACTGTGCCTTCCAAAGAAAAGGGCTGTGACCAGTCACTTTTCTCCTAACCGGTCTTCTTCCTCTTTCTTTTCTGTGTCCTTTCTGATGAGATCAGTAAATGTTTTGACTCAAAACCAGGAGCAGGATATGACCTTAATTCTTCTTAAACTCAGGGCAAGTCTGTGCAAAAGCTGAAAATTTGCCTAAGCTATTTGGTAACCACAATCTTGTACTTTTGATCACAGGTGGGGACATTGCAAAACTCAGTAATTCCTTAAATATCCTGATTAGTTCCAGGAGTCTCTCTTCATAGGTAGATCTTCTAGGATCATAGGACATACATGAGAAACAAATGTCTTCTTTTTGTTTGTTTGTTAGGAATTAGAATTATTTTCCTAAAACCAACTGGAAATGAACTTGTTAAATCAATTGAACATTTTTGGGGCTCTGTAATGGTGCTAATTATATATTAATTATACAACATTATATGTGTTCATTCACTTGTCCTTATACATTGCCTCTCTCGTCCACATAATTTTTGTGCCATGTCTTTGTTGTTCATTGGTGCCTGACACAAGTAAGTACTTGATAAATGTTTGCTGAGTGATGAAGGGAACTCATTTGTGTGGGAATTCTTACTGCATTCCTAGGGAGAAAACTTGGGACTTGGAATCTGTAGACATCCTTTGGAAACTCACCTTTATCACTAATAGCGCTGTGACCATGGGTGCTCAATACTCTAAGTCCCACCCATAAAAGTACTATCAGTAATAGGTACTGCTTGGCTTGTCATAAAGAATACACTTCCTAAAACATGTTGGCAGCACTTAGAACAGTGTCTAGTGCATAGAAGTTGCTTGAAAGATATGGGTTGGCAATATCTGAATTCTCTTTTTGTCCTAGCTGTAATTGACCTCTTTCTGCCATTGTTTCTAAATTACTATAGTGGTTGACAACATGAGCTCTGGTGTCAGAAGGCCTGTGCCATT
>PVJC01026845.1:0-23661 GCA_004026665.1 Murina feae
GCCTGTGCCCTCTTGCAGTCTGGGACCCCTCGGGGGATGTCCACCTGCTGGCATGCCTGACCAGCCTGGGTGAGGGGCTTTAAGGCTGCCCACAGCTCCCATTGACCCAACGTCCCAGCAAGGCTGGCTGGACGCAGGTTTCTGAGGTTTCTCTCCTATAATTGATGCTGTTCCTTTAAGGCCTGGGGTTATCTTCTATAATTGATACACTGTTCCTTTAAGGCGGCCTTCTAACTAACAAAGCCTCCTCTGCTTCACCTCGGAGCGTCTATAATGAAACAATTGTTACTTTTACTGGTTAGGTCCGGGCTGCTCTTTCCTTCAGCTCCCAGGGATTCTATGATTGTTACATTGTTTCAAAGCTGTGTTTTGCTAGAGGCAGTTTAATCGGAGCTGAGCTGAGCAGGCGCAGCTTCACTTTCGCTCCTGCCGCAATGGAAAGGGCTGTTTTACTCAGGTCCGTGAGTGGCGGCCGCCATGTTGGCTGGGCTAATTTGCATACAGCCGCTCTGATTGGCTGGTGGGCGTGGCTTACCCTGACTCGGAGAAATGGTTAATTTTAATATTTCACTTTTATAGAGTAGATATCTATCTCTATATCTATCTCTATATCTATATCTATATATGCCTACATTTGTAAAGTAGGTATATAGCTTCATTTAAATAAATGAAATTTATATTATCACTATTTTGTAACTTCCTTTTTGCACTCAGTTAGACAAAAGAGTACCTTGGTTCACATTGTCATCAGCAATGGATATTGCCAGTTTTCAAATTTTGGCAGAACTGATTAGCAAGAGCATGGCACTTATTTTAATTTGTCTTTACCTGATCAGTAGTAAGACTGACCATTATGTTTAGTCTTTCCTTTTACTATGGCTGCCATGTAAGACAAAGCTGATTCCTAAGAAGATCCACATTTGAATGTTACACGCTTCCATGTTAGGAAAGGCAGACATAATTGATTTCATAGCAGGCATAGTATGGCTGGGGTTGCCTGCACACAGCAAACGTTTTAAGTTGCTTGGAATCTGTGCTCAAGTCTAATTCTAGGGAGAAAGATCCTTATTGGTTAATTGGGCCTCAAGGGAAGGCAGGCTCTTGATTATATTCCCAACAGACTTACTAGTACTCTAACAGGAAGGAGATTCTTCCTCAAAAGGAAGTTAGGGTATTGTTAGGAAGTGAAATGGATGCTCATCAGCTCAAAACAAAACAAAACAAACAAAACTACTTTCTACATCAGCAATTTTCAACCACTGTGCCAGAGAATTTTTAAAACATGCAATACCTGACTATTTAGTCAGGGGCACTGACCACTTTTCACTTATATTGTGAAGTAAAAAATAAATGACAATAGCCAACACAATAATAGCTGTCCAGGGTGAATGAGTCAAACTGTTTCCTATACCTACTTTTTGGGTCAAATCAGCAAAAAATCTATTTGTTGGTGTGCTGCAGAATTTTTATAATTGGTTTATGTGTACCAGGAGGTAGAAAAGGTTGAAAATTGCTGCTCTACATTAAACTTTCCAATTGCCATTTCTTCTCTTCACCTTGCAAACCCGTCCAGTTCCCACAGACAACTTGATAGGTAGCATGCTACTCACATTCAGAATGGTAGCCCAGGGTTCAGAAAATGGAAACCATCACATTGTCTGTATTTTGTGCTCAAGTACTTTTCACTATTCTAGCTCAGGGATCAAAATATTTAAGTCTTAGCCCGGCCTGTGTTGCTAAGTGGTAGAGCATAACCTATGGTTTGATTCCCAGTCAGGGCACATGTCAATCCCCAATGGGGAGAGTGCAGGAAGCAGCTGATCAATGATTCTCTCTCATCATTGATGTTTCTATCTCTCTCTCCCTCTATTTTCCTCTCTAAAATCAATAAAAATATATGTTTTTTAAAAATATTAAAACATATTTAAGTCTTAGATTAAGAGCAATTACCCTGAGACGTTTTCATATTGGTCTTCACTCTTCTCCTTTCTCCTTATTCTCAAATGCATAGAGACTCTGTGCGTTCATTTAGTCATTCGCTCACCCAAGCTACCACTTTATAGAGAGCGGCCTGTGCTAGACATTGTTCTAGGTGCTGAGGGAATAGCAGTGAAATGGAGAGATAAGATCTCTATCCTAGTGACAGATATGGCTGGAAGGAGTAAAGAAGGTTGGAATCTGGACTTTGGATTTTATCTTAAAAACAATAGAAAGCGACTCAAAGGTTTTGGGCTGGCAAGAAAATGTATAGATTTTATTTTGGACCCATTACTCTAACTGGTGTGTAGACTTTGGACTGCAAGGGGATACGAATAGAGGCCAAGACACCAGTCAGAGGACCAGTGAAGTAGCTAGAAAAGATAGTAGTAGCCCGGACTAGTTTGATGGCCAAAGAAATAAAGAGATGTGAACAGGAGAAAGAGAGATTTAGAAAGTAGAAGAGACAAGATCAGGTGGTGGGAGTGTTACAGGAAAGGAAAGATAACTGATGCTTCTGGCAGGAGCTGATGGATGGATGGTGAGGACAACGAGTAACCCAGGAGCTGCTTTCAGGGACCGGTGGGGAAAAGAATGAACTAGCTGTGGGTCACACTGAGTACATGTGTGACTCTCATGTCAAGTAAGCAATTAGGTGTCAGGTCTGAAGCTCAGAAGGAGATTCAAAATGTGAAGTTATCAGTGGTCACTAAGCCAGGGAGTTAAAAGACGCTCCCCAAGGAGAGGCTAAAGATTGAACAGAGAGGGTCACCAGCATCGAACTAATATTTTAAATGAGGAAACCCTGGAATATTTGGCCTCAGGAACTGTAACTTCTCTCTTCTGTGGAGCCCCACATGAATTCTTCTCCGCTGTAGTCTTCTAGTCTTCAACAATAGCCTGCCCCTTCATTTAAGAGGTTAATAACTTAGGTGAATAAATCATTTGGGCCAACTCATAGAAAGATTCCCAACTAGTTCTGTTCAGGTCCATCCACTTTGGAGGGAGAGGTATTCTTCATCATGCCCACATCTTCACACAAATTGTTCAGTTGAATCCCCCACCTATGGTTCAAGGGTTTATTGCACCCAGGGCTACACAGACTATATGTTGATGGTGGTGAGATGGTGGGGTCTACCCTTGAAGATAGCCTGGCCCTGATTGAGTCCCTTCTACACAGTTCCTTGGTCCTCAGGACAGATTTGAGGATCCCATCCCCTCCTCATAGTCCTTTCTGGTCTCACTAGCCCCTCCCCTGCCTCCCTTCCTCACTCCAGGGCTAGGTTAGCCAGTCATTGGCCATGGAAAGACTGCATTGAGTGAATCTTTTGGGTCTTTGTATCTCTTTCCGTTGGAAGTGCCCGGAGGAACCAGGAAGAAGGAAGAGAAAGATAATGCACAGGAAGCACATTAATAGGCTGAGCTAGCATTCTGCCACATTTTCAGATGACAGGACACCTGCAGACAAATGACTCAAAGATCAACCAAGCCAGAAGGCTGGGAATGTGGGCAAAAAGATCAAACACTCAAGCTGTTGAAAACTACAGAGTCTTTGGTAAACATATGCACAATTTCAAAAACATATTTGTAAAAATCTAGGTGTCTCTGGTCCAGCCCTTCTCTTAATCAAAGAAATTGCTTGAGCTTCGTGGCCCAGTCTGTGATCCTACCCCTGACCGCTGCTGCCCATGAGGCCTCAGTGAATTCCTCTCGAAGCCTCCAGACTTCCTTGGCTGGAGACTTGTTCCTCTTGGGACAGCTTTTGCTTGAGCTGAGCAGCCTGGCCCCCAGCTGTGCCGGGCCCTCTCTCCGGTAAGGGGAACTGCTTTCAGCTTAGTCCATTAACACAAACATTCAAAAGCAAACATTCAAAAGCCACAGATCATGTTCGAATAAATAACATAGGATTGAGAAAAGCTTCACCCCATGAAACCAAAGGGGTGTTTAAAAACTGCACTGGCCTTCCAAGGCAGGCAGCAAAGCCACAGCAATTCCAAAGGCCTGTGTGCTCCATAGAGCTGGGTGGCTGTGGCCACAGGCCTTTGAAGAGGAAATGCCATCCCTGGGACAGGCAGGCAGCCAGCTCCTGCCTGAGTCCTGAAAGTACCAGAGAGAAGCAGACAGCAGTGACAGGGAAGGGGGAACACAGTTAGGAAGCAAAAAAAGGGGAGGAAGGTGCAGGATGAGTAGGTGGAGAGCGTCTTCCTAAATAGGGTTGCCGCACCCAAACTGAAGAACCACTAGACAGAGCAATTCACTGTGCCCCTGAGACAAAGCTGGGCATGGAGAGTCCTGGGCGGCGGGCACAGCCCATAGTGACTAAGGCTTCGAGGAGGGGTGTGAGTCGTTGCTGAGGGGTGGAGAGGGGTGGTGGTGTCTGGGCTGAGAGATGCCTTTGCTTTGAAAGCTTCGGAGGAAATTAACTTTACAAGGTGCCTCCCTGTCTCCCAGAGTTATTAAAAGAAAGGAGGGAGCAAAGAAGAAATGGAAAAATGGTAATACCTCAGGAAGGGCTGTGTGATCCCAACTGAAGGAAATGGGAGGCAGATTAAGTGACTGACGAATGTGCAACCTCCCCTCAGGGAGGAAGAGCTCTGAATGTGACCTTGTACAGATGGAAATAAAGAGAAAAACCACAACAACCAAGGTGGCCAAGGACAACACACACACACACACACACACACACCCTTTGAATATCTAGACATGAATGACTAATTAAATACCCAAAAGAAACCTCCGAGTGAGAAAGTCTGTTAGCACGCCTGTCTGTTAGAATGGCAGTGAGGGGGGGGAGTTGGTGTAAATCATGGGTTATCAGAAGGTATAACCCTAGGAGCCTTTGCGAGTCCTACCAGTGGGGCCCATGGGTGGACCTCTAGACATCGGTTGCTCTTTAGATGATGAAGAGAAAAAAAAAAAAAAGAAAGAAAGAAAGAAAGAAAAGAAAACGAAAAAAAGCACTGGATCTAAAACTCTTCAAGAAAAGGGAAACCGTGTAGGAAGCCAGGTGTTTTCTGCACGTTAAAAAACTGGGATTTAAAAATGAAAGCCCTCCTGCCTGGCAATAATCCTCAGCTCAGGTGAGGCCACCCTCGCTCCACTCTGGCAAAGCCCAGTCAGTGCTTGAAAGCACAATCCTTAGAAGCTCATGCCTGCCCAGACACATGCACCCAGCAACTAACATTCAGCTGTGCTCAGGTGGGATGGCAAATCACAGGCAGGGAAAAAATACGTTGGGAGAGAAACAACCCATCTGCTGCTCCTTTTCTGTCTTAGGAGTCTAAGGCTTCTGGCCTCTTACAGCCCCTTTGGATGGAAAGTCTAGAAGGGTTCTGACGCCCCTGGAGGTGACACTCAGAGTGAGCAGCCGCCTAATGCAAGAATGCTTTCCAGACGGTGCTGTTTAGCGATTGGTGAAGGAAACATCTCCAGCTGGTTTCTGCCGGCTCCTTCATCAAAGCTGGGCTCTGAACCTCTCAGAGCTCTGCTCCTTCCAAATTGGGAAGCTCTAGGAGGGTTGGGGATTTTCTTCAGCAAGTTAACAGTATCCTGATTGAAGTACTTCAGGACAGAAACGGACTCAACCGAACTATACAAGGTCACAGTCTTCATGGGCTAATTTTTATTTTCCTCTTTGCTAATTATTTTGTGTGCATATCAACAGGATTAGAAATATTCATAGACATAGTCTACTGAGTGCTTACCACTTGCCTGACGCTAAATGTCATTGACAGGTTCTGGACTTTAAGTAAAAAAGCCATATAATGGAACCAATTTTACCATAGGCTAATTAATACAACTAAGACTTAAGTTCCTACAGCATCTCATCAACATAACGAAATGACATTGAATGAAATGTTATTCAAGGACCTGCTGTATGTAATTCCTATAAGCCTGGCACAGGTACCATATTGTTTCTTTGGTTAATTGAGGCTTAGAGAGGCTATACAGCTTGCAAAAGGATATTCAGCTGGTAAAGCATAGTCAGAATTTGAACTCAGTTCTACTTAACCCATAAACCAGTTCCTTCAGTCGCTACATTGGATTGGCTCCAGATTTATTTCTGCAGCAGGGAGAAATTGGTAAGAAATTTTATGCTGCATTAGAGCTTTAACTAGTATAACTAAGTGTTCTGTCTCTGATGTTGCCCAGCAGGGACATCAGATAGGCAAGGTTAGGACATTGTGTTAAAAAAGTTGAACAATCTCCTAAATATCTCTTAATCTTACATTGACCTATGTTAAACCCCAATTAACACTTTCAGTCTATATCAATCTACTGGATTCTGGGTTCCATAAATTTATTATTTTCTTCATTCACTACATTTTTATGTATCTTGAAATTACTTTTGTTAACTTTCAAGGGCAGCCTCCTGAATTTAATAAGTTGGCTGATAGAATCAAGATTTTTAAAAAATCCCAACAGATTGAAATGATGGATGGAAAAGGAGTAAGAATAAATTACAAATCGTGAACTGAGGTTCAATTAGTCAGCCAGCTGACTACAGAATGATGGTTAAAAAGAAAAAAAAGATGGATGCTGTCACTCAATGGTCAAGCACAGGATATGGGGATTGCAGGCTGCCTTACTAAAAACATAAGGGTCCAGGATAAAGGGTGGGATAGCTCCATTAGTTTAGTCTACACTGTACATATAGAAAGTCGTGTTCTAGATACACAGCTTTAATAGCAACCAAAGCAATTGAGTATTAAATTAAGAAAACCCAAAATGATGAGAAAATGCTGGAGTGATTAAAAAATCACAGTCCATGAAGAGAGACGTGGTGTTTGTGTGTATATGCTGAGGGAGAAGTGGAGGCGGGGCAGAGTAACTGTCTTGAAACAATTGAAGGGAGGCGTGGCTTCAGAGGGAAGAACTGGAACCAAATATAAAGAAATTCCAAGGGCTGATTTGGTTTAGTGTTGGGGAGATTTTCTAATGATCGGAACTGCCAGAATGGATTGTGTTGCCTCAAATGGTGCTAGGCTTCCCATCTTTGGAGGTGTTCAAACAGAGGCTGATAACCACTTGTGAGAGGTGTTTTGGAGGGAATTCTGACATGAGAAGTGACGTTATGATCCCTAGGATCCCTTCCAGTTGTAACGTTCCAGAAGTGACGTTATGATCCCTAGGATCCCTTCCACATTTCGTATCTCTCAACCTTCATTTACCACCTGGGCAATCTCTAAAAGAGCTATTAATCAATCAAAATGTCAATGTCCCTTTAAGTAAAAGCATTATATAAAACCTTTGAAATCACAAGTTTGATGTGAAAATGCTAGTTGTATTTTACTAGGATTCATTACAATTTATTAAAATGAAAAAATATTCATTAGTGACCTAAAAATCACCTTGCTTACCCTAAGGCACCTTGGAAGGCCCTGGACTAGTTGATCTTTATGGTCCTTTGGTTCTAAGATCCTAAAATTCCACGGCTCTGCAGGTTTCAATCATACACAGGGCAGACCTGTTTGGAAAAGAGGACAAGACCACTAAAAGGCGGGACTCATTTAAATGTCCCTCACGCTCTGTGTCACTTGGGAAACTGGGATTGTTGTTGTGGCAAACGAGGGAGAAGCACACCAGAATGACTGGAAAATGAAGGAAACATGTTGTTACTAGGATCCAAGTTTCAGCTCTGCTTCTACGTTGATTTTCAGGCGGCCCTCCTTGTGGCATCCAACATGGTTACAGCAGTTCCAAAGCTCATATCCCCACACAGGTTAGCCCAACGGGGGACAGAAATTGAGCTCTAGCCTTCCCAGGAGACATCTGGGGCCTCCCTCTGGTATGGATTTACATGCCCATCCTTAACCAATTACTGAGGCTGAGAGGGTGGAATGGGGAGGGGACATCAATCCTAACCAAACCATACAGTTGAGAATGAGGGCAAGTGGCTCTCAAAGGATGTGTGGAGAATGAGATAGGAGGACTAAGCAATGTGACAATCCAGATTTTGGCTGCCCAACACCAAGCCGTGGCTTCCACATATACCCCCACCCCTCTGACCCCCCAAGGGAGGGAATATGAAATCTCATCCAGCTACTAAAGCTAGAGCCAAATCCAATATTTCATGTCAATGTGCAAATCATGTCAAGTGACTCTTCACGGTTCAGTGATCTGTGGATAAATAAGTTTAGCCACATACTACCTCTAATAGGAGAGACAAAACAAGAATTGCAAAAAGAATTCCAAACTGTATAGGGGAGAAAGTAAAATATCCAATGGCCATCAGTCCTTGAACATAATATAAGCCATTTGGAGAGAAATGGCAAACTTTCTAATTTGCAGTGGAGTGAAGGTCTGGGGCTGCCTCAGTTTCACTCTCCAAGAGGATCTTCCTTGTCCATTATTTCTGAGAGCCTCTCAGAGGATGGAACAGCTCTGATGGAACCTAGCAGCCACTGCTTGTTGGGCCCTGAGGACTGATTTAGGAATTGGGCAATCATCTGTCAGAGTTGGGGGGTTTATCTGTGATGTAAATCTCTCATGACTCTAGTTGGCTCCCATCTATGTGTTTCTGGTTATGATGGTTAATTTTATGCATCAACTTGACTGGGCCATAGGATACCCAGCTATTTGGTCAAACATTATTCTAGATGTTTCTGTAAGGGTGTTTTTGGATGAGATTAACACTTAAACCCTAAAACTGAGGAAAGCAGATTGCCTTTCCTAATGGCCTGAGCCAATCCAATGAAGGCCTAAATATAACCAAAAGGCTGACTCGCCTGCCTTTGAACTGGGACATTCCTTCAGGCTTGAAAAGAAACATCGGCTCTCCTGTGTTTCTAGCTCGCCTTCTCATCTTGCAGATCTTGGGACTTGCCAGACTCCATAGTCAAATGAGACAATTCCTGTAATAAATCTATTTCTCTCTCTACATATATGTATATATACATCCTATTGGTTTTGTTTTTCTGGAGAACTATGATTAACATACAGTGGTCAATTCCATGGGTTCGTAACTAGAGACCTAGCTGACAGGCAGTTTTCATTTAGGGCACAGGTTTGGGATGGCTGTAAATTCATTGACTTCGGATTCCATACTGGCTTCTGTATGGGACAATGCAAAGCAATGGCCAGGAGAAGGAAGGAACAACTACTGTTCTTTTTCTGGAAGGCTACACATATCTGCCTCTTTTTAGGGACACGGCCATCCCTTTTGGTAGGTTGGAAGGGTAAAAGAAGGATGCTAAAAGCGGCCTGTAAGATCACACTTCAGGCCCTCATCTTTCTTTTTATAACTTTCCCTTCTCCCTTCTTTTGCTCAAACAACTTTAGGAAGGAATTTGCCTTTTTGCATTCAGGCAAGGATCCAGACTGCTATGCTCAGTTGACTTAGACTTCAGGTCACAGGCAGAAAGTGTTCTAGTTTTTAGAGGTGTTAGTGTTTCGTTCCTTCTTGGTTTTTAGAAGCATTGGTTACAAAACCAATTTCTCTTTTTTGTAACATTTACGAAGCCGTCAGCCAATACATCCTATAGCCTGAACGTTCTGTACAAGTCCCTTAAAGCTGCAGCTCAGGGAGATCTATGGTCTGATGGTGCCAATACACATGAGACCACAAAGCAAGAACTGTCAATGGCCAACTGTGGCAAAGGCTGTTACTTGGGCCCCAATGCTCATTTAATCGTCCTTCTTAGGAATAAGATCTGAGTTTTTGGTTAGGCACACTGCTACCAGAATAAAGACTTTTGCCTGGCTGGCATGGCTCAGTGGTTGAGTGCCAACCTATGAACCAGAAGGTCACAAGTTTGATTTCCAGTCAGGGCACATGCCCGGGCTGCGGGCTCGATACCCACTGTGGGGTGTGCAGGAGGCAGCCAATAAATGATTCTCTCTTATCACTGATGTTTCTATCTATCTCTCCCTCTCTCTTTCTCTCTGAAATCAATATATATATATGACTTTCTTCCATTTTCTTGCAAAGTAGATGTGGCCACATGGCCAAATTCTACAAATGGGTCAACAGAAGTGCTGTATGCAACTTCCACAAAATATTGTTAAGGCTGCTTGTCCTTTCACAGAGCAATGTAATCCTTACTAACATTCTAGCCTAAGATACAGAGGGTCTCCTCACCTACTTGATTCAGCCAATTCTATAATCCAGGGCCTATAACCTGCCACACTTCATTTTCCGGCATTAATTTTGATACAGTTAACAGAAAATCCAACTTAGAGAAACTCAAATAAGAAAAAAGAAAAAAAAAAAAAAGAAAAAAGAATGCATTGGCTAAAGCAACTGAACATTCCACAGGGATAGATGGCTTGGTTTAATCTAGACCTAATCAGCTTCCTCTGAGTTGTCACCAGTCTCAGGCTGGCTGTTTTTACAATAGCAAAACTGGCTAACCTGCTTTTAGCCTTGCCTCTTTACGGCAGGGAAGAGTCTGTGCCCTGCCTTGTCCTGTGGCTCCCTCAGATTGCACCAGCTTAGGCCACCTGCATAGTCTGAACTATGCATGAAATTGCTCACAGGAGTGGGACACACTGATTTGTTTAGATGGATGAAATCCCACTCAGAAGCTGCGTTGAATTTAATCCCACCCAAACCAGACAGATGAGAACAGGGGGAGTGGTAGCTTCCCAAGGGGGCCCAAGGTATGGTTACCAAAAAACTGGTGGATGCATGCAGGTCTCCAACAGATTTTTATCATACCTTGTAGTATAACTCACACATGCACCATTACTTGGCCTAAGCTTTACAGGTACATTATTACTCTTTGGAGAAATACTAAGTAGACTATAGGAGATTATACATTATAAAGTACTGTTCGATGAGCTAAGTTACAGAATTTCAAATAAGATATATATATATATATATATTGCAGGGAGGAAGGGAGAGAAATAGAGAGTTAGAAACATCGATGAGAGAGAAACATCTATCAGCTGCCTCCTGCACACCCCTAACTGGGGATGTGCTTGCAACCAAGGTACATGCCCTTGACTGGAATCGAACCTGGGACCTTTCAGTCCACAGGCTGACGCTCTGAGAAGGCTAAAAGGGCTAATTCAAAGGTAGCCCTGAAGTTCTGGGGGAATGACCTTCAGCTGAGGCATTGCCTCCTTCACCAAAACTGGATTAGCGCTGCCCTGGAGGAAGGGTGGATTGTTAGCTGACACCATAACCTTGGAACACCTGGGGGAAGGGAAGGTGGGAGTTGCACTTCCTCCAGGGAGGGAGCATATTTACATTACAATGAACTCGAGGGGCAGTTATAAGGCAAAATTCTTGAGGGTTACCCCCACTCAGATTTGGGATTGGGACAACTCCAGAATCTGCTCGTGTTATTAAAACTGTGATTTCTCCACTTCTTCAAAGTGTCGCTTAGTTTTTTTGGTCTTTTTGCAACATATCCACCGAGCCAAACCGGTTAGGGCTAAATAAGGTACTCTTGATGCGCCAAAAGAGCTGAGAAATAACTTGCTTTCCTTCTCACTCCTAAGGGGCACACAAGTTTGGTTAGGGAAGAATGTGATTGATCGCTTAGAGAAAAAAATCAAACCAAACCTCACCTCACTCTCCTTGCCACTCCCGAAAGGGAGAAAAGAACATCTGGATCAGGTCCTCCCTTCGACTGTCCACACACAGGTCAGCCACAAACAGTAGCTTCCTTCTTACAAAGTCGCATTAATTTTTCACCTGGAAGACTGGCTGCCCGCTCTCGCCTGGCTTTCCTCGCCACCTCGAGTTTTCCATTTCCAATACTTAGAAGTTTTGTTTGTGAGGGTCCAAATGTGCAGAAACTATTTACAGGCTTCTTAGCTGCACTAGCTACAGAGGCCAAGAATGTTGGCTGAACAACTGACAAACCTTTCCAGGGAGAGATCTGAAGCGGAGACTGAAAAAACACCTTCCAATCTGTCAGGAACATGGAAAAAGTTGCTGTCTCTTCTACGCTGGCAGGGGCCCTAAAGCACAGCATCACAGCATCTGGTTAACCAACCACCAAAACTTCAAAACACAGAGATCAGACTCTACTGTTTTTCTTTAGGAACACAGAGCAGTAGTCAAGAAGAGCAGGACCACAGGGCTCTCGGAAAAATAAGAAGTTACTGGGCTTTAGGGACTGTCTTTGCACCAGATTCATACCATATGGACTTGAACTAGAACCCACGGTTCAAGGAGCCAAAAAAAATCATGATAGCAAGAGGTGGTGTGTGACAATCTCTTCCCACAGTAAAAATAATCTCAAGTGCTTACCAGAAACCTGAGAGAAGGGAAGTTTTTCTGAAATACAGAAGTGAAACCACTGTTTGATAGTCCCTGCATTACCTACCTGAGATAGGGCATTTCCTTTTTAAAAATCACGTGGCTTAGTTTACTTCTTGGTTATATAGTTCGGAGCATGAACACTTGTTTCAATTCCATGAAATTAAAGATTAAGACTCACATCCCACCGTTTACAAGGCCTTTCATTTATTTGTACGTTCGAGCCTTTACATGGACTTTCTCCAACCACCCCATTTCCACTTCTGAAGCTATTCCCCAGAATCCCAACAGGTCCTGAAACCATACTTTTCGTTTGGTTGTCCTGGTCCCAGCCTGTGCTGTTCAGAGACAAGGCCCAACAGCTTTCAGATGGAGTTCCCAGTGAGGCACACACATGTTCCTCCTATGGCTCAACATAAAGCCAGTGTGACAATCATTAACAGTTGCCCTTGCGTCCTTTTGTCTTTTGCACGTGAGCCCCTTCATCATTCATCGATGGAGTCCTGGGTAGCTACTCGCTGAGGTCTGCTGCAACTGCTGGGCATCGAGCTCAGCTGGGCGGCACCTAATTCATAATGGGCACTGAAACAGACTTGATACTAATATCCTCAAACCCACTGAAAGAAAATGGCTTCAGCACTAATACCTTGTTTTAAAAGAACCGAAGTGATTAGTTTTTATGCCCACAACCTGCAAAGTATGTGACATGAATAAAAGACAGAAACTAAACATGCTCAGAGAAACACAGCCTGCAGCCCAACATTGAAGAGAAAAGCCTTCAAGAAAAGCAGTTTCACACAGTGTGAAGAAACTGGCCTACTTTTCGAAAAATAAGTTGATGAAGTAGCTTATTGAAATACTTTTTTCCCATTTTTAAGTGGCAGTAAACTATAGTGTTCACTCCAAGTCATCACGAGTATGACTTCAGGAGGGCTGAGCCTACTTCAGGGCTGCCTTCTGAAGCCCCACCTGCCTTATTTGAATTCTGGCTTGTCTATTTACTTTCCACGTGACCAATCTGTTTGGGACTCAGTTTCCTTGTCCATATAAAGTGGGGGCGATAGTACTGTACTTAATTGTAGCATCTCTGAAATCCTTAGTCTCAAACAGCTTCGGCCAGGCCTCAGTCTCGGTGGAGTTGTCCTTGTTTGTGTACAAGGAGACTTGGGCGTTGCTTTAGGAGGCATGAATGGACAACTGCAAGCCTTCAAGGTTTCAGTCCATGAACCATTGTCCCGATTGTGAAGAGAAACCCTTCTTAACACCAGCTTCAAAAGATGCAGAACTTCAATGAAAATCACGGCGATGGTGGTGGAGCACTTCACTGAGAATCGCTGCATCGTGAGGTCTCAATCACAAATGGCAGACTGAAGCGTTAGAATGCCTTGCCCAGTTAATTTCACTGATGTTTTTCCTTTTACATAAGCACAAAATGATAAAGAAATTTGTCTCAATACTATATTACATCAATTCTATACTATTTTTTTCATATTTTAACATCTCAAGTCAGGATGTATCACACAATTAATTAAGCCGTGTTCTTAGTAGTATACAAAATGCTGTATCTTACAACTGAGGGAGTCTTAGATTGTTGAAATAAAATGACAAAAAAGGGCTATTTACATTTGTATAAACACCCGAAAGTAAATTTTTAAAAAGCATTATTTCATAACTCCAGAGAAGTAGCCTGCCTATATTCCTATACCATGTTTATTTGCATTTAAGCTTAGAGTAAGCCCCAAATAAAACAATGGAAATGTATATAGAACTATTAGTTCTTACTTACATGGCTTAATTATATCAACACACACAAATGTAACTCGCTACAATGTAGGCAAACTTAACTTTCGTCCATTTTACTGTGCATGTTAATATAACATCCTTATGCTGCATATTCTTTTCTTGACTCAAATAAAATATTAACATATGGTCACGATGGGGAAAACAACTGAGATGAATGTCTTTAATAAACAGCAATAGATGTGTCAAACTTAAAAAAAGCATTATTATAATTTAACTAGGGGCCCGGTGCACAAAAATTTGTGCACTCGTGGGGATCCCTTAGCCCGGTCTGCACCCTCTCCAATCAGAGAACCCTCGGGGCTGCTGGCTCCTAACCGCTCACCTGCCTGCTGGCCTGATCCTCCTAACTGCTCTCTGCCTGCCTGATAACCTGTAACTGCCTCTGCCTCAGCCCTGCCACCATGGCTTTGTCGGGAAGGACGTCCAGAAGGCAGTCTGGAAGATGTTCAGTCTAATTAGCATATTACCTTTTTATTAGTATAGATGCCACCTTGTCTTAAAAAATGCGGGTTGTTAGCAGGTTTTCCTATTGTGGAAGGGGAGCCTGCAGTAGCATCCTGGGTTCTGACCAGGGCTTATGCACTGGTGCTTTATCTCAGCAGATGAGATTCCTAGAAGAAGACTCTTAGATATACCTTGAATATCTCTGTCCTAATTTGATGCCAATATCATTGATTTCCCCCTAGAAGCTTCCCTCCCCTCAGCCGGGACTGCTTGGCACTTGAGCCAAACTCAATGTTCAGCCTGGGACTTGATTTCCCGAGATAGAATTATGGAGGAGGAAAAATAGTGTTCCTCTACCCTTCTGAGTTCTTAGCGGAGGCCCTTGTAATGAAAGACAGATTACCAAGAGAAAAACAAAAGTTCATTAACATGTGTACCTCGTGTATATGTGGGAGATCCCAGGGAAAAATGAATAACTCCCCAAGGTGGCTTAGAGTCCAGATTGAAATACCTTCTTCCTAGGGAAAGGGGACAGGATAGCTAGGCCTCTTAGAGGAGAGTAAATGAGTTTTAGGAAAGATGAATGGGGTGGGGGAGATAGTTTGTAACAACGTTTGGGTGTGATGTCAACTTGTAGTCTCCTGTGACAGGAGTCAGTCTTCACTAGCTGATGACACTTTTTCCATTGAGGGAACCTTTTGGGGGGGTCTGATTTTAGGCAGATCAGGAGACTTTAGTGAAAGCCTCTCCTTGCATTTGCTGTTTTTCAAGCATCTGCAGCTCAAGATCATCAATATAACAACACAGCATATATTGGGGTGGCATGTTCTCTGACCTTCAGAATAAACCCAACAAAAGCTTGTTTCCTCTCTTAGATGATTTGCCACAGTAGTGTTATTCCCTAGAGACAGTATACTCACCAGACCTTCCTGGGAGTGGTCATAACATACCCTGTGCTTGTAGAAAGGTGTGGGCCATATCACTAAATAAATCAGGGTCAGTTTTCTCATCTTGTGGAAAGGGAGATAAAGTCATGATAGTTTATCTCCCTTTCCACAGGTTTCCTGCAGATTTGTGTCTCTGCAGTAGCCTCAGTGGCCCCAGTGCCTCTGCGGCTTTGGGGCTTGGAGCTGCTGGGTGCCAGGCCCACTTGAAGGTTTGTGTCTCTGCTCCTCCAACCCCAGTGGCCTCAGCATCTCCACAGCCACAGGGCTCGGAGCTGCAGGGGTGCCAGGCGCCCTGCAGGCCGGGTCCCTGCATCTCAGACCCCAGTGGCCCTAGTGCTGAGGCAGGGCCCGGCACCCCAGTGGCAGCAGCAACCAAGCAGGCCCAGAGGCCCTCTTCCAGTAGGCTGGGCAGACCACCTGCGTCGTCACCATGGCGACGACGCAAGTGTCTTATCCCAGCTGGCGCCATCTTTGTCTCAGAGTGATGGTTAATTTGCATATTACTCTTTTATTAGATTAGATTGGCAGCTTTTCCTTTCTTAGTGTTACATTAAATGGCACATTTTTAACTAATGACATTTTGGATTCCATAAGACACAACAGTGCTCACCTCACAAGATCATGAGGATTCAATGATTAACAGCTATGTGGCTAGAGTGGTGCCTAGCTTATGCGAAGTTCTGAGTTTTCAGCTATTAATATTATCCTATGAGTCAGGGGCTTTCCTGTAGACTGAGAGATAACAATGTACCAGAAAGCCTTAAAAAGTTTTTTTGTTTTCAACCTGGAGAACGTTCCTACTCCTCCCACCTCATCTCAACACCTCATCTTTATTGAAGGTTTACTTTATGCCAGAGACTGTGCTTGGTGCTGTGATGATGTAAGTATCAACCACAGGTTTGGCCTTCAAGACTAGTTAAATACAGAGTAATTTTATCAATACTTATATAGACAGGAAGAAAGATAATGCCAGGTACAGACAGGAATTAAGAGAAGAAAAACATCCAAGCTCCACTATTTATCATGTAACAGCTGGATCTAAGAATAAGCTTTAACATCTATGTGCCTTGGTTTTCTCATCTGTAAAATAATTTATAGTAACCTCCATCAATAATGCTGCCCGGAATAACATGAATCATTTCCGTTGTTCACCGAGCACCTGTTCACAAATGCATGTGGGCTCCAATTCTTAACTCTTTTGGTGAAAGTGAAGTCAGGTGAGGAAACTGCAGGCTGTCTCGGGAAAGAAGGAGGCAGAGGGCAGGTTTATCTCAGGTCAGGTTGATGAAATGGGCATCACTACCTGGGAAATTCCTGAACTCACTCTGTTATCCTAGATATTCAAGTCAGACATAGGACTAATTCAGAATTACCCCACTGGTATTTTAACCAGGTGGTGCCAAACTACAGAATGGATTTGGGACCTATAGTTAGATGCCAGGAATTCCTGGATACTAGTTGTGTAGGCTCACTCTGGAACCATTTCATGTTTCTGAATTTTTTGTACTACTGCAGGACTTCACTGTTGCATCTATTTCACAGGACTGTTGTGAAAAATCATAAATTACTTGATGTATTTAAAGTGCTTGGCATAGTGCTTGGTACTTAGTAAACTATTAATACAAATTAGTTACTACTCTTATTATCAGTGTGATGGTAAAAACATGTAACAATCACAATGATATTAGCATCAGCCAATCAGGAGACATACAGCATGAACATAACTAAGACTTCTACATGGGAGGATCACCACAATTACTAGTCAAGGCGACTCTGTTTAAAAAATTTTTTTTAAATACATTTTTATTGATTTCCGAGAGGAAGGGAGAGGGAAAGAGAGATAGAAATATCAATAATGAGAGGGAATCATTTATCAGCTGCCTTCTGCACACCCCCTACTGGGGATCAAGCCCACAACCCGGCATGTGCCCTTGACTGGGATTGTATCCAGGACCCTTCAGTCCACAGGCTGAAGCTCTATCCACAGAGCCAAAGTGACCAGGGCTCAAGCTGCCTCTTAAAGGACAGACAGAATACCCACATGTGGAGATAATGGGAGATGAGAAAAGCACTTCAGGAGGACAAGCCTGATGCATATATGGTAGCCTTCATGTTGCTTTGTGACTGAAGCAAAGAGAAAAAGAATGCTGTCAAATTAGGTTAGGGTCAAGTCATGGAGGGAAGGGGTTTTGGCAACTTTATTTAGCAAGAAAATATCTGTAATAATAAAAGTATAATATGCTAATTAATTAGACTGTATAGCTGAATGACCTCTTGCATGTCATTCCAGACGAAGCCGTGGTGGGTGGGGGCTGAGGCAGAGGCGGTTAGGGGTGATCAGGCAGGCAGGTAGAATGGTTAAGGGTGATCAGGCAGGCAGGTAGAGTGGTTTAGGGGAGATGAGGCAGGCAGGCGAGTGGTTAGGGGTGTTGAGGCAGGCAGGCAGAGTGGTTAGGGGTGATCAGGTAGGTAGGCAGGCAGGAGAGTGGTTAGGAGCCAGTGGTCCTGGATTGTGAGAGGGATGTCCGACTGCCAGTTTAGGCCGATCCCGTAGGGATCCCTGTGGGATTGGGCTTAAACTGGCAGTTGGACATCCCTTGAAGGGTCCCAGATTGCAAGAGGGTGCAGGCCGGGCTGAGGCAACCTCCCCACCACCCCACACAAATTTCCTGCACCAGGCCTCTAGTAACATAATAGTTGTGTAGTAGCTAACCAAGGTCAAAGGATGCAATTGGTCTGAATTTCAAAATGAGTGCAGTCCACCATACTCCAATATGGAAAATATTTACATTGTAGTTCATTTTAAAGAACACAGGCTCCAGATAGCTTACACTGACCAAAGTTGACTAAGAAAATACTTTGTAATGAAGATCCCCAAAGGTTTATTTAAGGGCCCATTTTTACTTATGTTATCTTTATTTTTTGAAGAATTTCCCTCAGTACAATTTCAATTTCAAAGTCACCATTTCTCTAATGTTGATGAAACTGGAAGTTCCCAAAGCCCTGATGGAAATGGAGTGGTGCTATGTGCTCTGATCAAACCAATAGCAACATAATATCAAACACAAAGTGAAAGCATTTCTTAAAAGCCTATAATGACAACTCAAAGCAGTAATGGCATCAGGTAGGAATTAAAACTTCTAGTTAAAGCCTATGAGTGTTTGCAGGTTAATTTTGAATTTTACTGTTAACATTACTTCAAATCAGAAACCTCTTGCTACTCAAATTCATCCAGCGTGCAGTGGACATCTGTTACTTTTGTATTCTCAGTAACCACCTTTCCTCTCTTGCTCCCCACAGGGTTCCTTTTTCTGATCATTTTCCTTTCTTTTGGGGGAACTCCTCTCCTGATCAGCTCAGGGATGAAAGGTGATCCAACCTAGACAAAATCAAAGTTCTCCCAAATTTTACACAACTTACGACCATGCTTTGGTTATGATGACGTAAGCTGAAATTGTCATCCAACATCCTTACCTCGCTGTCTCCCACCCCAAAAAGAGCATCCTTAAGAGCCTGCTTAGATGAGAAAACCAATCCAGAAAGAAAAAAAATCAGAGGCAAGTGTGGGAGATGGAAAGATGGCTTCTCTGAGTGTTTGGACCTAGCTTTCCTATTTATGAACTAATAAATCTGACCCTACTTTGAATTGAGTTTCTAAGGGACGATTAGTTAATAATCAAAGTACATCATATCTACCTGAGAATAAACTCAACACAGTTTAATACAGTGGTGTATGATTAAATAAAAGCAAACTAGGTAACTTGTATATGTCACTTGTATATGTCAACCAAAATAAACAAAATGTATGAAGGAAATTTTTGGCATTAGTTAGGTTTAATGATTTACTCTACACCATGAAGCCTGAATCCCACCACATGCTACAGGGAAACAAATGGGCTCAACTACACTTTGTATTCTTAAATATCTTTATATTTAAATTACATAGTTAAATTTAAATTATATTTAAGTTATAGAGTTAAATGATAGTAATTCTCTTTAATTTATATTTATAATGTGAACAGGTGCAAGATTTGTTTATAGTAATTTATGGCTAATAATCCCATATATAATAATTAGCAATTATGAAAGGCCTACCTTTTCTTTGAAATCATTGTTTAAAAAATAAAGAAGGACAGGTGGAGCTTTACTCCTTTTAAAATGTGAGTCATGAACAAAATGCAGGATGTTGCACTTAATATGGGTCAGGGAATTTGTTTACACATCAGAATTTGTCAAGAATTCAAAATGGAGAGGGACTCTAAAAAAAGAAATTGGTGTTAATACTACAAACTTCTAGGGCCCTCAATTATTCCAGTTTCATCCCTCCAAGCAGTTGACATGGTTATTGACTAAAACACATGTTTATTGTAAATCCTATGGGAATAAAAGTGCATATTACTCACATGAGCTGATAGTTCATTTAAGGAAACTGTGCTAGTTAAATTCTTTCCTAAGGAATAGGCTATAACTGAAAAGTTTGATACAATTCTATAGAGATGGCAAAGATGCATTATTACATCGTGCAGATTTTTTCCCCTTTCTTTTGCCTTCTGGGCAGGGGGAAAACACAGGATAAATTCTTTGGTTTTTGTCCAGTTTTCAGTTTAAATTCTGAAAGAGATGGAACTCAACACTTTTTGTGGAAATGAGACTACATCATAACAGATTTCATTGTCAGGAAATTCCTCTCCACCCTGATATTCAGATCACATGTTCACTTATGCACCTCGCCCCACTTTCCCCAGTAACAATTCTATTCATCTATTCACACTTTTGATTCAATTCATTCTATTTCTTGCCTGTTTTAAGAAGACAAATTTCCCTTTTAGATTAAATATGAATCCTTTGAAATGCCATTTAGTTGTCTCCCCAGCAGTACTGCGAATGACACAATTCTAAAGAAATTTTTTATTGAATGAGGGAGAAGATTTCTGAAGTTGCTTTAGGAAGTATATGTATTTCAGATTGCAATAACTTATTTCCTATAAATCCCATTTCCACAATTTTATACCAACTGGTCTTTGTGGCATTACTGCCTTTCTCCTCCACAATTTCCACCATAAGTTTTATATATTTATATTCTAGACTCATTTTCTCATATATTTTTTTCATATTTCTAATCTTTCCAAATCTCTTTAATTAATGCCTTTGGTTTCCTTTTTGTCCCAAAACTTATTCTAACCATAAATTAAAAATGGATATCACCAATGTCCAATTTTATCTTTGTTTTTCTTAACCATTAAGTACACAGATGCAACACAGATGTAATTATCTTTTACTCTTTTATAGTTATGCTGCAATTTCATAACTTATGAATTCCAATAAAACTAGGAACATTTAATTTCAGTATGTGAGATCATAATGTATACAGAGCTGCCATAAGGTATAAATTAAGCCAGGTATATCGTACATACACATATACAATCCGACAACACTAAAGAGTTCCAAGTGTTTTTCCTTCAGTTATTGCTGGATGTTTTGAAACACAGCCTAAAACTGGTCATCACAACACCCCTGTGTGGCAATGACAAGAGTGGAGTGAAAATGGGATAGAAGACACAGAATTCATAAGACACGGCTCATTGTGAGAACAAGTGTGGCCAAATTTGAGCACTGATGGTTCAAACAAAGATGTGGAGTTGCTAACTTTCTGATTGAATATAAGAAATAGTAGCTAAATGTATTTATTCAGCCTTTATATAGGACATACCACTGGGTGCTACCAAGTAGAAAAGACCCATTCATTTATCTCAAGAGGTAAGTTACATATAAATATCAAAGGCAAGAATGGGCAACTGGTGGTTAGCTGGTGTGTCACACGGCCTTTTGACACCTCTGTGGCTGACAAAGGTGATCCTTGAGTTTGGCCTTGTATCAAATCAGAAAATGTTTCAGCCTATATAACTGACCACACTAAAGGCCAGGATCTAATTAAAATAAACACGATGCCAACCAGGTGCAAAACAGGGGTTGTTAATAGGAATAAGGGCTTGTAAGTCAATTCAAGAGGCTAGAAAACACTTTTTTTAAAAAAAAATTAGATTGTTTACTTTTCAGAAAAACAAAAAATTGCATAAACCCATTGACAATACACCCCAATCACCCAACAGTAGTTAGTCAATGCATTGTCCTCCGCAACCTGGGGATTTCCTTCCTCCAGAAGTGCTCAATTTTCATTGCCAATATTCTTGGTAGATTCACTTTTCACTGAAAAAAAAAAATAAACATACAGTCACATGTTTATACTGTTTCTATTTAGCTTGTTCTGTTTTTTCCTTTTCTCTTCTCCCTTCCAATGCATACCAATAGCACTGCTCACAGGGGTAGACAAACCATGTCATGTCCCAGGCAGCCGGGATATACAATTCTGGCCACAGTAAATAGAGAAATGATGTCTGAAAGTGGCAATTATACTTTGTGAGGTAACATCCTTCCTGACTGTGTGGTCATCCACAGTGTGGTTAGAATCCCACACTCATACCACCGAATAGATTGCGATTATCACATAGGCTAGCCAAGTGTGGTTGGAATAAACTTTTCCATGATATTTTTTAAACTTAAAATTGAGGGGCAGTATACGTTGAGTGAATGTGGGCTGACAGAAGACTAGCTAATCGCCATGTCCTTTCTTTCACCAGAAAGACGACTCAGGGCAGAAATGGAGTTCCTTTAAAGGAGCTGCCTCGACTAGAGCATGCAAGTCTATGATCACTCACTAACTTGAGACAGAGTCTGCACCTGTCCTCCCTATATCTATTCCCTGGGGTAGCACTTTTGTGGTATCAATATAAATGCAAGTCACTCTTTCAGTTTTCTTTTTCGAAGACTCAGAATTTTATTTATTTTTCATTGAACTTATCAGGGTGGCATTGGTTTACAAAACCATACAGTTTCAAGTGTTCAACTCAATAAAACGTCTGCACACTGCATCGTGCGCCCATCGCCCCAAGCAATGTCTCATTACACCCAGATTACCCAGCCCTTTGCCCACCTCTCCCCCTGGCCATCACCACACTGCTATCTGTGTTTATGTGTTACGTATATGTTTTTTGGTTAATCCCTTCACCTTCTTTCATCCAGTTCCCTAACCCCGCTTCCTTCTGACAGCTGTCAATTTGTTCCATGCCTCTGTTTCTATTTTGTTTGTCAGTTTATTTTGTTCATTAGAAGATAATATATCATCTGGAATTTGGCTTTTTCTGACTGGCTTAATTCACTAAGCATAATATTCTCTAGGTCATCCATACTGTTGCAAAAAGTAAGATTTCCTTTCCTTTTTTTTTTTTAACAGCTGAGTACTATTCTACTGTGTAAGTATACCACAATATTTGTATCCACTCATCTACTGATAGACACTTGGGCTGCTTCCAAATCTTGGCTATTGTAAATAATGCTGCAATGAACATAGGGATGCACATATTCTTTCAAATTTCTTAGGATATATTCCCAGAAGTGGGATCATTGGGTCAAAGGTAATTTCCATTTTTCGTTTTTTGAGGAAACTCCATTCTGTTCTCCACAGTGGCTGCACCAGTCTGCATTCCCACCAGCAGTGCATGAGGGTTCCCTTTTCTCCAGATCCTCACCAGCACTTGTTTGTTGATGATAGCCATTCTGGCAGATGTAAAGTGATTTTAATTTGCATCTCTCTGATGATTAGGTTTTTGTTTTTTGTTTGTTTGTTTTGATCTGCAAAATGGGATCCAGAGTGACTGCTGTATTAATTTCATTGTATGGTGAAGCTAAAAGGAAATCTAAACTAATAAAAGCGAAATATTAAAATTAACCGTTTCTCCGAGACAGGGTAAGCCACGCCCACCAGCCAATCAGAGCGGCTGCATGCAAATTAGCCCAGCCAACATGGCGGCCGCCACTCACGGACCTGAGTAAACAGCCCTTTCCATTGCGGCAGGAGGGAAAGTGAAGCTTCGCCCCTCAGCTCAGCTCCGATTAAACTGCCTCTAGCGAAACACAGCTTTTTGAAACATTGTAACAGTCATAGAATCCTCCGGAGCTGAAGGAGAGAGCAGCTCCGGCCTAACCAGTAAAAGCAACAATTGTTTCATTATAGACGCTGTGAGGTGAAGCAGAGGCTTCGTTAGTAGTTAGAAGGCCGCCTTAAAGGAACAGTGTATCAATTACCCCAGGCCTTCAAGGAACAGTATCAATTATAGGAGAAAAAACTCCAGAACCTATGTCCAGCCGGCCTTGCTGGGACGTTGGGTCAATGGGAGCTGTGGGCAGCCTTAAAGCCCCTCACCCAGGCTGGTCAGGCAC
>PVJC01026846.1:0-23684 GCA_004026665.1 Murina feae
TATCGGCAGTCTCTAGCATTTTCTTGAAAAACCTAATAACCGTGGTTTTGAACTCTATATCCTGTCGTTTTCTTTCCTCCATTTCTGTCATTTGTGACCTGTTTCGTCTCCGCATTTTGGCTGCTTCCCTTTCTGATTTAGGCGATCACTGCGAGGGATTAACCTCTAAGCCACTTGGTTATGAGAGTCAGCTGTGTCTTCAGTGGGAGAACTTCTGTGCTGGAGACACCCTCTGTACTTTGCTTCCGCTGCTCCTCTGAGTCTCAGACTCTTCTCTAGTTGTAGGATTTTCACTCAGCCAGCCTTCCTGTGGGTGCGAGTGGTGTCCGTGTGTTCTTTTTGTGGTTTTTCTGAAATAGTTGTTCACGGCTGCATTTACGGTGTCTACCCTATGCCGCCATCTTGTTTCTCCTCCTAGTATTATTGTTTGAGTTAAAGAAACTGTAAATGCAGTGTCTGACCACAGTGGATCTCTGAACACGTTATTAGGGATCATACAGTATTATCTTCAAGTTCTTTTTTTAAAATCTTCACCTGAGGACACTTTTTCTTTTTTAGAGAGAGTGGAAGGGAGGGAGAGAGGGGAAGAGAGAGAGAAACATCGATGTGAGAGAGACACATCAATTGGTTGCTTCCCACATGCGCCCCGATGGGGGCTGGGAATGGAACCTGCAATCCAGGAATGTGCCCTTGTCCAGGAATCAAACCCATGAACCCTTGGTGTATGGGCCAATGCTCTAACCACTGATAACACTGGCCAGGGCTCTTCAAGTTCTTTTGTGTTATTTAATCCACCCTATGTGAGTCTACAGGCAAAGCTGAAGGTTTTATTGCAAAAGGTAAAAATCAGCCTTCCTGTACTCATCCAGAGGTTTAGCCCAAAAAAGCACATATCTCTATTTGTGGTCCTTTCTAGGAAAAAGACTCTCTACAAATGACTCTGTTTCATTCATTCAGTCATTTAGCATTTATTGAACACCTACTATGGGTTTGCTAGGAACCATTGCCTAATAGAGAGAAGATATAATCTACCTCCAGGAATTCACAGAGTAGTTGGAGTAATGGCACTAATCAAAAGCTATACAAATGACCATGGCAAGTATATGAAGGAAAGACATGAGAAGTATTAAGATTCCAGAGTAGGTAGTATTTACCCTAATCAAGGATATGGTGAAAGTTTTCCTTGGAAAGTGATGGCTAAGCTGAGGTCTGAATGATGTGTGGGAGTTTATATATATACTAGAGGCCCGGTGCACAAAATTTGTGCATGGAGTGGGAGTGGGGGGTGGGAGTGGTGTCCCTCAGCCCAGCCTGCACCCTTTCCAATCTGGGATCCCTTTCACAATCCAGGACCGCTGGCTCCTGACCTCTCGCCTGCCAATTGCCACTAACCACTCCCCTGCCAGCCTGATTAACCATTAACTGCTCCTGTGCTGGCCTTATTGCCCCTAATTGCCCTCCTTCTGCCAGGATGGTCCCCCCCAACTGTCCTCCCCTGCAGGCCTGGGTCCCCCCCAACTGCCCTCCTCTGCCAGCCTGGTCCCCCCAATTGTCCTCCCCTGCAAGCCTGGGTCCCCCCCAGCTGTCCTCCCCTGCAGGCCTGGGTCCCCCCCAACTGCCCTCCCTTGCTGGCCATCTTGTGGCAACCATCTTTGACCACATGGGCAGCTGTATTGTGATGGTCAATTTGCATATTACTCTTTTATTAAATAGGATGACTAGAGGCCAGTTGCATGAAAAGATTCGTGCAATAGGCCTTCCTTCCCCTGGCTGCTGGCACCAGTTTTCCTCCAGCACCCAGGACCCAGGCCTTTGGTCCGGCCACAGTGAAGAAGCCAAGTCTCTTCAGTCTTCTGTTTTCAGTCTTCACTTGGCCAGAGCCTTCAGTCTTTGCTCCGCACCTGTGTATGCAAATTAACAGCCATCTTTGTTGGGTTAATTTGCATAGTTGCTCTGATTGGCCGGTGGGTGTAGTAAAATGGCAAAGTGTTGGTTAATTTGCATGTTTCTCTTTTATTAGTATAGAAGATACACACACACACACACACACACACACACACTAGAGGCCCGGTGCACCAAAATTTGTGCACTCGGAGGTCCCTCAGCTTGGCCTATGCTCTCTTGCAGTCTGGGACCCCTCAGGGGATGTCCACCTGCTGGCTTAGGCCCGCTCCCCAGGGGGAACGGGCCTAAGCTGGCAGTCAGACATCCCTCTGGCAGCCCAGGAGCCCTCAGGGGATGTCCACTTGCTAGTGGGGAGCAGGCCTTAGCTGCAGTCGGATAACTTTAGCGCTGCTGAGGAGGCGGGAGAGGCTCCCGCCACCACCGCTATGCTGGCAGCTATCAGCTTGCGCCCCCTTGTCCCCTCGTCCACCGCCGCCCCGGCCGAGGGCAGCTGGGGGTTCCCCGATGGCTCTGGGTCGCTGCACCCCCTTGTCCTCTTGTCCACAGCTGCCGCCCCGGCTGAGGCCCAGCTGGGGCGGTGACTGGAGGGTCCCTGATGGCTCACTCCCTCTGGTCCCCTAGTCCCCAGCCGTCCCCAGCCAGCCGCTGCCTGCGGGGGTTCCCATTGCTGGCTCCCCCTCCTCTGCAGCCAGCGCCCAGCAGGCCCTGCTTGGCGCCGCCTGCGGCCCCTGCTTGTCTGCTCAGGGAGTCATCATGGCGACCTCCCAGCAGGCCCTGCTGAATGCTGCCTGTGGAGTGATTGCCTGCTGGGCTCCCATTGCCAGGATAACACCGCCAGTGCTATGGGCACCGCCATTTTGTCCCAGAGTGATAGTTGATTTGCATATTACTCTTTTATTAGATAGGATATTTCAGAAAGGAAGGGAAAGGGAGAGAACGAGAGAGAGAAACATCAATGATGAGAGAGAATCATTGATTGGCTGCCTCCTGCATGCCCCATACTGGGGATTGAGCATGCAACCCAGGCACGTGCCCTGACCGGGAACATGATTCATAGGTGGACCTCAAGATTCATAGGTGGACACTGAGCTGTGCTGGCTGGGGCTTTTTTTTTTTTTTTTTAAAGAATAGTTTATTGAGCTCTGGCCAGTGTGGCTCAGTTAGGCGTCATTCTGTTCACCAAAAGGTTGCAGGTTTGATTGTTGTCAAGGGCACATGCCAGATGTGGGGTTGATCCCTGTGAGGAGCATGCAGGAGGCAGCCACTGGATTGATGTGTGCACACCCTCGCCTGGTGACCTTTTGGTGCATGGGAGGACACTCAACCAAATGAGCCACACTGGCCAGGCTTGAGTGGGAGTTTTCTTTCCTGGATAATATGGAAAGGAAGAATGTTTCATCCAGGGAGACTACATGTGCTAAGGGTCTGTGGCAGAATGGAACAGAACAAAGACAAGGGGACTAAAAGAAGGTTAATTTGAACATTATATGCATGGTAAGTGGTCAATATCCAGAGTACATAAAGAAATCCTACAACTCAACAACAACAAAAATCTGATTTAAAAATGGGTTGCCCTTGCAGGTGTAGTTCAGTGGTTAAGGCATCAGCCCAACACTGAAGGATAGAGAGTTCGATTCCTGGTCAAGGGCATGTACCTGGGTTGCTGGTTTGATCCCCAGCCCCAGTCGGGCACATGCTAAAAGCAAACCATCAGTGTTTCTCATATTGATGTTTTTCTCTTTCACTCTCTCCCCCTCCCTTCCACTCTCTCTAAAAACCAATGGGAAAACTATCCTTGGGTGAGAATTTAATACAAAAAACAAGCAAACAAAAAAAAGGGCAAAGGACTTAAGTAAACATTTTTCTGAAGAAGGTCTACAAATGGCCAATAAGTACTTGAAAAGATACTCAACATCACTAGTCATTAGGAAAATGCAACTCAAAACCACCGTGAAATATCATCTCACACCCATTAGGGTGACTTTACCAGAAAATAGGAAGTTCTGGCGAGGATGTGGAGGAATTGGAACCCTTGTGCACTGCTTGTGAGGATATAAATTAACGCAGCCACTTGGAAACAGTATGGCAGTTCCTCAGAAAATGAACCATAGAATTACCAATGTGATTCAGCAACTCCACTTCTGAGTTAGAAAATTGAAAACAGGGACGTGAACAGGGATTGGTACTCCTGTGTCCATAGCAGCACTGTTCATAATAGCCAAAATACAGATGCAACTCAGGAGTCCATCATCCAGCGACATAGGAATGGATAAGCAAAATGTAGTGTGTATATATATATATATATATATATATATATATATATTTTTTTTTTTTTTTGGAATATTACTCAGCCTAAAGAGGAAGGAAGCTGCCCTGCTTGTGTCTCCGTGGTTGAGTGTCATCCTGTGCACCAAAAGTTCACAGGTTCGATTCACAGTCAAGGGCACATGCCTGAGTATGGACTTGATCCCTGGTGGGAGGCGTAGAGGAGGTATCTCATCAGTGATGTTTCTATCCCTCTCTCCCTCTCCCTTCCTCTCTCTGAAATCAATTAGAAAAAAAAGAGGAAGGAAATTCTGACAGATGCTGCTACATGGATGAACCTTGAAGACTTTATGCTAAGTGAGATAAACCAGTCACAGAAAGAGAAATACTGTATAATTCCACTTATAATGAAGTACCTAAGTAGTCAAAGTCATAGAGACAGAAAGTAGAATAGTGGTTGCCAGGGGCTGGGGTGAGGATTGGGGAGTCGGTCAGAGAATTGAGAGAACTCTTATGAGTTCAGGTGAGAGGTGGGCTGAGTCATGCAGCATACAGACCACATCAATTGGATTTTCTTGTCCTAAGCAAAGGACATCAGGGCTAGCAGTGGACAAGAAAGGGTGTGGGTGGGATTGGGAGATATTTAGGAGGAAAAGTCTGATGAAAGATGTGATATGAGTGATTGGGGAAGGAAGATTGCCCCCAGATCCTTGGGAATCTTTCAGAGGCTCTGGAAACCTCTTGTCTGAGGTTTTGTTAAGGAAGCTGGACAGTGCTCTCTCCAGGTCAGTGCAAATGTCAACTAATATTTTATGCCCTCCCCCCCCCCCAAGAAGAAATTTGGGCACCTGCAGCCATTCCTCCCCCGGGACATACCCCCCACGCTCTGATTTACTATAACCTAGACACACACTGTCCTTCAGCACTGAGTTCTACTTGTGTTTTCCTGACTGTGACATTTAGCCAGCCTTCCAAATGGGCATTTGGACCAGCTGGGATTTCTTGGTTACAAGCAACAGGAATTTACTCTAAGCATTAAAGGACTTGATTTGAAGGTCATGGTTGCTCTCAGAATTATATTCCTTGGTTTAGGAACCCAGCTCAGGTTGGAACCAGAAAGCTGAGCGTGGGCCTGGGGTACCTAGACAGCCTGCTTGGGAAGGTTAGTATGCTTCCGCCCAGCGACCCAGCCACTGGACCCTTGACCCACTGTAGGCATCCTGAAAACTTCCCTTTCCATCTGCCCTTCATCCTGTGAGATAAGGGCTCTTAATCCAAGTTGAGAGCTGAGAAAGCTGAGGCTCAGGGAGGTAAGTGGCTAGAATCAGGTATCTTCCCTAACATGTTCCGTGGCTGAGTCACTATACTTTCACCCACCACCCCCAGACTGATGCTTACCCTATGGCCCACAGTTTCCCGAAGGTTAGTCCAGCCAATTTGCATTTAAAGAGGCTTTTAAAAAAGTATATATGCATAGCCCTGACCGGTTTGGCTCAGTGGATAGAGCGTCAGCCTTCAGACTCAAGGGCCCCAGGTTCAATTCCGGTCAAGGGCATGTGCCTTGGTTGCAGGCACATCCCCAGTGGGGAGTGTGCAGGAGGCAGCTGATCGGTGTTTCTCTCTCATCGATATTTCTAGCTCTCTATCCCTCTCCCTTCCTCTCTGTAAAAAAATCAATAAAATATATATTTTTAAAAAGTATATATGCACAGACCATGGACACAGATAATAGTGTGGTGAAGGCCTGGGGTGGGGCATGATGGGCCCGGTGGAGGGAGGCAAAACAGGGGAAAATGGAAAAAGTCTGTAATACTGTCAACAACAACAAAAAAAAGACTTTAAATTAGAGGCTTTGCCCATAATAAGGGTTATCATCAAAAATAATTTTTATAGTTTTTTTATTTTTTATGGTTTGTCCTACTTATAGGGCAGGACAAACTTCTAATTACTGAACATCTGCTCTTATCCTCCTGCAAGGACCTTCCTCCCCTCTGAAGTCCCAGTTCAGAATGCCAGCTTCTCCTGATTTTCCCTTTCTCTCTCTGACTTCTCATGTGTGTGGGGTCTCTGACTTGCTTAGATATGTGGGGTTCCCATATGTATATATGCAATTAAATTCGATTATTTTCTCTTTTTTTGTTTGTTTGTTTTTGTTTTTTTAAGTATTGGTCCTGAAATTCAGAACCAGGGGCAGCAGTTACCTTAATTTTTCCCACCTAACCATAAATGAGATTGAGGTGAGAGGAAATCTAATTGGACTTTCAGCCATCAGCCTGGCTTGTGGCTGAGCAGAGCTCCCCCTGTGAGAGCACACTGACCACCAGGGGGAAGCTCCTGCATTGAGCATCTGCCCCCTGGTGGTCAGTGTGTGTCATAGTGACCAGTCATTCCCAGTCATTCTGCTGTTAAGGTCAATTTGCATATTGCCTTTTTATTATATAGGATAGAGGCCTGGTGCATGGGTGGGAGCCGGCTGGTTTACCCTGAAGGGTGTCCCGGATCAGGGTGGGGGTCCCACTGGGATTTCTGGCCAGCCTGGGTGAGGGGCTGAGGGCTGTTTTTAGGCTGGCCACATCCCCTTCAGGGAGGGGGTCCTGCTGGGGTACCTGGCCAGCCTGGGTGAGTGGCTGATGGCTGTTTGCAGGCTGGCCACAGCCCCTTCAGGGTGAGGGTTCCTGCTGGGTGCCTGGCCAGCCTAAGAACCTGATAGTAATAAACAACATCACTGCAAAGGTCCCTACATTAAATTCAGACACGTCTCCTGGGCTCCTTCTCCCTTGGCCATGATCACTGGCAAAACTCGGATACTGGGTCAAGTGTGGGAAAGAAGTCTTTGTGTCCACACGGGCCTGGCACTTTACATGGAATATTTCTACAGCCCCCCCCCCACACACACACACACATACACATACATACACACACTGTTTCCTGGCAATTTCACATGGGAGGTTTTATTTCCCATTTAGCAGGCAGGGAAGCTGAGATTCAAAGAGGTTAAATAATTTACACAGTTGCTGAGAAAGTGATGTGCGTGAATCTAAAGTGGACAGGTGTCCACTGTTTCTCCTGTGGGGAAGCCAACTCAACCCCTGGCGGGGGACTCATGCTGTGTGCTGTGTATAAACAGTGTGTGCTATATACCAAGAATTTTGGGGTGGCCCAGGAGTGGGGTCTCCTGGGGTTGACTCAGGGCTTTCCTTGCAAACTTCACTAGGAGACCAGGACCAGCAGGTTGCCATTTTCTTGCCTGAAAATTGACAAAAGTAGGGCCTGAATATATTGCAGCCCAGGCAGCCTTCAAGTTCCGTGGCAGCTGGTTATGGCCATGGCCTTAAGGCTTTTAGAGCATCGGGGTCTTGATGAGTCCCAGCTCAAGGAGGAGCACAGCAGAGTTCAGGAAGTCACTCATGTCTCTGGGGATTGAGCAGGGGGGCAGGGACATGCAGAATTCAGACCTGACAAAAGCCACTAAGTCACGCACTTTTCACCTTCCTGCTCCAGAAATAAACACCTGTGTGGCCTTTGGCCACTATCCCACAACCAGCAGCTCTCCAGGTTCTGTTCCTGAAACCTGGGCTTTCCTAACTCCAAAAACTTTCCTGTTCTGATTCTAGAGACTTCTGAGGAAGAGCTGCCTCTCTGTCACCTTCCCGGCATGCTTCTTGGAAAGGATCATTGGGTCTTACATAATCAAAGGGCTTGAATTCAAAAAAACCAGCCATTTGTTCAAACATTCATGAACTATTAACTGAGTACCTCCTCTGCTCCACTCCAGACCCTCGGAAGCACGCCCACTGCCACGTTCTTTGGTATCCTAGCAACCAAAAACTCTCATCTGAGCTCTGGCCAGGACAGAGGCCATTTTCTCCCTGACTACCGTGACTTACAGCCTCTCTGGATCTCTGAGCATTTGTTTGTGCAGCTCGTGGGTCCACTGAAGGCCACCACTTGTCCCCATGGAGGGCCCAAGCCCCAGCTTGACCGACCTCCCTGGCAACATGAGCTTCTCGCTCTCGTTCTCTGAACTGGTCAACATTGCCATCCCACAGTACGGCGTGGTGAACTTCAAGGCCCTGCACCTGGTGCTCCATGGCATCCTGGAGCACATCAACATGGCTGACCTCAAGAAGGTTCTCGAAGGTGATGAGGACTTCCTCCAGACCTCACACAGCATCTCCATACCCCGGGAAGGAGATGGTCAGCCCATCGTCCACCCCCTGAAGAGGCTGAGCAACGTCTTTGACCACGTGGTGAGCCGTATCGAAAAGATGGAGAGCCAGCTGACCACGCTGCAGGAAATGCCTTCCACCTCCATGCTGCTGGAGGGCAGCCAAGGGACCAACCGGCCTGCCCAGGAAATGTGGCAGCTGATAAAGCTCCGGAAGATGGCAGAGGGCAATGAAGAAGCCTTAGAAAAGGTAACCCACCTGTGCTTCTCCCAGGCATCATACCCCCTATTTCCTGTGTCCTCTTGTGATGGGTCCTCCCCATTTGGGAGTTAGGCAGAACCAAAGTTCCAGTCTTGCATTCATCGTCAAGTGCTGAGAAAAGAAGCCAGACACAAAGACCACATATTGTGTGATTCCATTTGTATGAAATGTCCAGAATGGGCACACCCATAGCGACAGAAAGCAGATTGGTGGTTGCCACGGCTGTACAGAGGGGGGAATGGGGAGTGACTGCTTATTCATTACAAGATCTCTTTTTGGGGAGATGGATATGTTCTGGCACTAGATGGAGGCAATGGCTGTATTGTGAATCCACGAAATGTCACTGAATTATTCTCTTTAATGTAGTGTATTGTATGTTATATGAATCTCATCTCAATAAATAACTGAGGACCTCCCATGAGGGAGGCATGGTGAATAGGAGTTCATGGTCTAGCAAGGGTGACAGAAAGCAAGTGAATAAAAATCTATAGGAACGAGCCCAGTGAAAAGTAGGAAGAAGTATTATCCTGCTTTATGTGTGAGAAACTGACCCTCAGAAATGTTCATTAATTTGCTGATGGTACTGCTGCAAGTGACAGCAGATCAGGGAAGGCGCTGAGGCCTCTGACCCAGGGCCTGCCTGGGACCATGTGCTCCCCTGCCCCCTCGTTCAGCACATGGTTATCCATCAAAGCCTGTAGTCCTGGGGAAGACTTTGCATCTTGGGGAATAAATACCCTGCCTTCTCTTCTGTCCTATTCCCATTGGTAGAAGTGATGGTTGCAAGTGAGCACAGTAGTGCCTGTGGGTCAACCTCCTGGGCACTGAGGACATGGTGGGGATCTGGATGGATATACAGGGGCTGATGCAGAACACCCATCACATGGAGAAGCCGCTCTGAGGCATGTGCCATAAAGAGAACTGGAAACAAAGCTTTGGGGGAAAGGAGTCAGGTTTGAGGCACTTGAGATGGTTCTGGAAAGGTGACAGACAGAGATGGGAAAGTCTCCTTTCTAGAGGAGAAAGTGGCAGGAGCCAGCACAGGGCACACTGGGGGCAGGAGGGGCAGTCATATTGGCTGATCCCCAGAGCAGGGTCACGGACCATGAGCTGGAAGACAGGCAAGGGTCCTCAGGCATCCTCAGGTGCCAAGGGGAAGCATTTGTTCTTAGTCAGTCTTTCCTTTTAGGGTCAGGATGTGAACTAAGCCACCCTAGGGAAGGCTGGCCTGGCCTCAGGGCATAGGAGTCAGCAAAGGAGGCAGGATCAGTGGTCGGGAGGCCACAAACCAAGACCACCCAGTCAGAGAGTAAGACAGCATGGCAGGTATGGCGGGCACAGAAAGGAAGGGCTCACTGTTTGCCAAGTCAGCTGGACACCTATCTTTGTTAGCTCCTTTCATCTTCACAGCACCTCTGGAGGCAGGTGCTATTATTACCCCGAATTTATAGATGAGGAAATGAAGGCACAGAAAGGTTCAAGAACTCACTTGGTGTCACAGTATTAGTGTCAGTCTTGGGCAGAGTGGGTCAGTGAACGGCATAGTATGTGGGGGCACTGAACATGCTGCCACTTCCCAACTGGAAAGGGTGGGGACATGGTGATGGTTTCCTCCTCCCAGGATTGTTGCAAGAATTAAAACTAAATGAGATAATGCTTGGGAAGTACTGCTTAGCACAGAGTTCCCCATATTGTAGGTGCCCAGTAGTGATCACTATTATTATGCAGAGATTTGAACTAAGCAGGAAACGGAGGTAGATTGGGGCCTCAACAAAATCAGACACCCAGAGCCCCGTGAGAGCACTCCTGTTGTCTGTCAGAGAGGAGAGAGCCCAGTCTGGCCAAGATGGGCTGATGCCAGGCAAGAGAGGCAAATTGACAATATGGATGAACTGTAAGTCATCGTGCTAAGTGGAAGTGGACAGACACAGAGACCACATAGTGCATGATTCTGTTTATATAAAACATCTGGACTTAGAGATAGAAAGTGAATTAGTGCTTGCCAGAGGCTAGGGGGTGGGGGCAATGGGAGTGTGCTGATAGATCTAGGGTTTCTTTGGGGGTGATGAAAATGTTCTAGATAGAGGTGATGGTTGCAAACCTTGTGAATGTACTAAATGCCATTGAATTGTTTACTTTAATATTGTTGTGTATTTTACTACACATACACACAAAACAAAGATTAGCAGAATTAATCTTTAAAAATAAGTTCTAGCCCTAACCAGTTTGGCTCAGTGGATAGAGCGTCAACCGACGGACTCAAGGGTCCCAGGTTCGATTCTGGTCAAAGGCAAGTACCTTGGTTTTGGGCACATCTCCAGTAAGGGGTATGCAAGAGGCAGATTGATGTTTCTCTCATCAATGTTTCTAACTTTCCCTTTCCCTTCCTCTCTGTAAAAAAATCAATAAAATACATATTTTTTAAAAGTTCTACCTGTATGCTGTCTACAAGAGACACATTTTAACAATATTTTTATATATTTTAATTTTTTATATTTATTTCAGAGAAAAAGGGGGGGGGAGAGAGAGTGTGTGTCATTGATAGGCCACCTGCACACCCCGTACAGAAGATGGAGTCTACAACCCAGGCGTGTGTCCTGACCGGGAATTGAACCGTGACCTCCTAGTTCATGCTCAACCACTGAACCACACTGGCTGGGCAACAAGAGACACACATTTTAGATTCAAGGACATAAATAGGTTGAAAGTAAAAGGGTGGGAAAAGATATTCCATGTAAACAGTAACCAGAGGAGAGCTGGAGTGACTGTGCTATCAAACAAGATAGACTTTAAGACAAAAATTGTTATAAAGACAAAGAAGTCTGCATCGGTGGCTGAGGGCAGGTTATGGAGGGTCTCAAAGGCCAGAGAGGTAGACACAAGTGTCCAAGGGGCCAGCCCCTGAAGAATAGCATGCCCCTTGCCTACCTTGATGGATGAAGGCTTCTAAAATATATGAGTCTGCATTCCCACCAGCAGTGAAGGAGGGTTCCTTTTTCTCCACATCCTCTCCAGCACTTGTCCTTAGTTGGTTTGTTGGTGACAGCCATTCTGGCAGGTGTGAGATGGTACCTCATGTTTTGATTTGCATCTCGGATGATTAGTGACTTTGAGCATGTTTTCATATGTCTCTTGGCTTTCTGTATGTCCTCTTTCGAAAAGTGTCTATTTAGGTCCTTCGCCCATTTTTTGATTGGATTGTTTATTGCCATCTACTGAGTGTGAAGCCTATCTTAGGTTTTTTATTTGCATTTCCTTGGTGTCTAATGATGATGAATATCTTTTCATGCGCATGTTAGCCATTTGTATATCTTTGGAGAAATGTCTATTCAGGTTATTTGCCCTTTTAAAAAATATATGTCTTATTGATTTTAGAGAAAGAGAGGAAGGGAAAGGGATAGAGAAATAGAGACATTGATGAGAGAGAAACATCTAACGGCTGCCTCCTGCATGTCCTCTACTGGGGATCCAGTCCAAAACATGAGCATGTGCCCTGACCAGGAATTGAACTAGTGACCTCCTGATTCATGGGTCAATGCTCAACCATTGAGCCACAGCAGCTGGGCTATTTGCCAATTTTTTAATTGGGTTATGTGTCTTTTTATTGTTGAGTTGTAAGAGTTCTTTATATATTCTGGATATGTGATGTCAGGTATGTGATTTGTAAATATTTTCTGTCATTCTGTGAGTTATCTTTTCACTTTCTTGAAGGTTTCCTTTCATACACAAAGTTTTAAATTTTGATGAAGTCCAATTTATCTCTTTTTCTTTTCTTCCCTTTTATTTGGGGTGGGGGGAGCGGGTATCACTTATGCTTTGGTGATGTATCTAAGAAACCGTTTGCCTAACCAAAGTCATGAAGATTTACTCCTATGTTTTCTTTTACAACATAGGAGTAAATAGTGTATGGTTTATCTCTTTTTAAAAATATTTTTATTGATTTCAGAAAGGAAGGAAGAGAAAGAGAGATAGGAACATCAGTGATGAAAGAGAATCATTGTTTGGCTGCCTCCTGCATGCCCCCTACTGGGGATCAAGCTACAACCCAGGCATATGCCGTTGACCAAAATCGAACCTGGGACTCTTCAGTCCACAGGCTGACACTCTATCCACTGAGTCAAATCAGCTAGGGCTAGTTTATCTCTTATATTTAAATCTATGAACCATTATCAGTTAATTTTTGTATACCAGTAGTATATGGTATCCAACTTCATTCTTTTACATGTGGAGAGCCATCTGTTCACTGTTGAAGACTATTCTGTCCCTGTTGCTTTGTTTTGGCACTCATTGAGAAATCAATTGACTATAAATGTGAGAGTTTATTTCTGCATTCTCAGTTCTCTTCCACTGATCTTTATATCTTCCCTTATGCCAGCATCACACTGTAATGCTTACTATAACTTTGTAGAGAGTTTTGAAATTAGGAAGTGTGAGTCCTTCAACTTTGTTCTTTTTCAAGATTGTTTTATGATTCTGAGTCCCTTGCATTTGCATATGGATTTAGGATGAGATTGTCAATTTCTGCAAAAAAGAACCAACTGGCATCTTGGCTGGTATGCTCAGTGGTTAGAGTATCACCTCGCGCACCGAAGGGTTGTAGGTTTAATCCCTGGCCCAGTCAGTACACATGCAGGAGGTGACCAATCGATGTGTTTCTCTCACATTGTGTTTCTCTCTCTCTTTCTCCTCTGTCTTTCCCGCCCCCTCCCTTCCACTCTCTATGGGAATCAATGGAAAAAATATCTGTGGGTGAGGATTAACAACAACAACAAAAGAACCAACTGACATTTTTATAGTATAGGGATGCTATTTGTTCATTTATTTATATCAATCAGCTTTATTGATATGTAATTCACATACCATACAATTCACTCATTTAAAGAGTATATAATCCAATGGTTTTTAAGAATTGAATATATACAACCATCCCCACAATCAATTTTAAAATATTTTTATCACCTCAAAAAGAAACCTTGTACCCTTTAGTTATCACCACTCTATTCCTTCAATCTTCACTCCACCCCCAGCCATAATCAACCACTAAGCTACTTTCTGTCTCTATAGATTTGCCTATCCTGGACATTTCATGTAAATGGAATCATATGTGGTCTTTTGTATTTGGCTTCTTTCACTTAGCATAATGTTTCCAAGGTGCATCCTTATAGCATCAGTACTTCATTCCTTTTTGTGGCTGAATAATATTCTATTTTATGAGTATATCATATTTTGTTTATCCATCTGTAGTTGATTGATATTTGGATTGTTACCACTTTGGGGCTATTATGAATGAAGCTGCTATAAACATTATGTACAAGTTTATAGACCTATGTTTTTATTTCTCTTGGGTACATCACTAGGAGTGGACTTTCTAGGTCATACAGTAACTCTGTTTAATCTTACAAAGAACTACCACAGTTTTCTACAACAACTGTGTCATTTTACATTTCCTCCAGCAGTGTGAGGAATCTCTACATCTTTACCAACACTTACTATTATCTGACTTTTAATTCTAACCAGCCTAGTGGGAATGAAGTAGTATCTCATTATGATTTTAAGTTGCATTTCCCCAATGGGTGAAAGGTTCTGAATGGGTCAGGGTCACGCACCTATGACATGAGGCCGTAATGTATCAAAAGAAATTTTATTTCAAGTGCCTGGGTGCAGACCGGCTGAGTCCGAAAAAGGAGTCAGTGCCGACTGAAGGGGGAGGCAAGACTTTTATCAGCTTCTGCTGGCTGCAAGCAGTCTCTACTGACACACAGAGCTTGACTGGCGGTCTCGTCCTTCGTTCCTCCCGGTGCCAGGTGTCTCCTGGTTATCTAGGCCAGCGGTCGCCATCCGGTGGTCGTGAGGTCCGAAAGGTTGGTGACCACTGCTGTGCAGAGCTCAAAGCTGCAAGCTTTCTGCAAGATATCTACTAAGGACAACAAGTTTCCTCTGCCCCATTTTATTCTCTTTTATCCTTCCAATGGGTAATGATGTTGATCCTCTTTTCATGTATTATTGGCCATTTGTACATCTTCTTTGGAGCAATGTCTATTCAGATCTTTGCCTGTTTTTAATTGGGTTTCATAGAATACTAGGGGCCCGGTACACAAAAATTTGTGCACTGGGGCGGTGGGGGGGGTGTGTGTGTTTCCTCAGCCCAGCCTGTGCCCTCTCACAGTTTGGGACCCCTCTGGGGATGTCCGCCTGCTGGTGAGCCTGGCCAGCCTGGGTGAGGGGCCAATGTCTGTTTGCAGGCTGGACAAGCTCCCCAGTGGAGACCCTCACCCCAGAAGGTGTGGCAAGTCTGGGTGAGGGGCTAAGGGCAGTTTTCAGGCTGGCCATAGCTCCCACTGAGGGGGCCACGGGGTCCCGCAGGCTGGTTTCCCGTCCCCTTGCAAGGCTTCCCTGCAGGCTGGTTCCCCGCCCCCCTGCAAGGCTTCCCTGCAGGCTGGTTCCCCGCCTCCCCCGCAAGGCTTCTCTGCCTGGGAGGCCCATCAGGTGGTGCTGGCCACCCCATCGGCCTCCCAGGAGGGGGCCGCCGGGTCCAGCCGGCTGCTCCCGTGCCCTGGAGGCTTCTGCCTGGGAAGGCATCAGCGGACCCAGGGCGCCAGATGCCTTCCCAGGACGGAGGCTCCCAAGATGGTGGAGGCAGCAGCTCCAGAGAAGCTGCACACTGGGGCTGCGGCCTCCGCCATCTTGGCTAGGCTAATTTGCATACAGCCACTCTGATTGGCTGGTGGGCGTGGCTTAGGCCGTCCCAAAGAAACAGTTAATTTTAATATTACGCTTTTATTAGTTAAGAGTCTTATGTGTTGCTGGATTCAGTTCGCTAATATTTTGTTGAGGATTTTTGCATCCATATTCTAATTTTTTTGTTATGCCTTTGATTTTGGTATCTGGCCTCACAGAATGAGTTTGGAATTTTTCTATTAAAAATATTGTGGCCATAACCGGTTTGGCTCAGTGGGTAGAGCATTGGCCTGCGGACTGAAGGGTCCCAGGTTCGATTCTGGTCAAGGGCATGTACCTGGGTTGTGGGCACCACCCCAGTGGGAGGTGTGCAGGAGGCAGCTGATCGATGTTTCTCTCATCTTTCTCTCTCATCAATGTTTCTAACTCTCTATCCCTCTCCCTTCCTCTCTGTAAAAAAAAAAAAAATCAATAAAAAGATATTTTTAAAAATATTGTGAAGAATTATATTAATTCTTCTTTAACTATTTGCTAGAAGTCAGTGGTGAAGTTATCTGAGCCCGGGCCTTTCTTTTGTGCTATTTTATTATTATTATTTCAATCTCATCACTTGTTTAGGTCTTTTGAAATTATTTCTTCATAAGTCAGGTTTTGTAGTTCGTCTTTCTATGAATTTGTCCATTTCTTCCAACTTATCTAATTTGTTGCTGTACAATTGTTCACAGTATTCCTTTATAATTGTTTTAATGTTTTAAATCCTCACCAGAGGATGTGTTTTTATTGATTTTTTTGAGAGAGAGAAAGGGAGAGGACGGAGTGAGGTAGGGAGGGAAACATCAATCAGTTCCCTCCTGTAGGCACTGCAACCTAGTAACCCGTGACCCCTCATCGGTGCACAGGATGATGCTCCAACCAATGGAGCCACTCCAGCCAGGGCTATAATTGTTTTTATTTCTATCAGTTCTTTCATTTCTGATTCTCATAATTTGAGTCTCCTTTTTCTTTTTTTTTTTGTCACTCTAGCTAAAGGTTTGCTAATTTCATTGATATTTTCAAAGAACAGGCTTTTAGTTTCATTAACTTACTCTGTTATTTTTTTATTCTCTAATTCATTAGTTTCCACTCTAATCTTCATTGTTTCACTTTTTACTTGCTTTAGTGTTAGTTTCTTTAGCTTTTTACAGTGTCTCAATGTGGAAGGTTAAACTATTGATAAACTATTGATAGAAGATCTTTCTTTTCTGGTAATATAGTCATAACCAACTAAAATTTCTCTCTAAGCATAGCTTCAGCTGCGTCCCACAAATTTTTATATTGTGTTTTAATTTTAATTCATCTCAAAGTGTTTTGTAATTTCCTTTGTGATTTCTTCGTTGATCCATTAGTTATTTAGGAGAATGTTGTTTAATTTCCACATATTTATGAATTTCTAATAGTTTCTTCGGTTATTGATTTCTAATTTAATCCCACTGTGGTCAAGGAACATGTTTTGTATTATTTCTGTCCTTTTTAAACTTACTGAGACTAGTTCTATGGCCTACCTTATGATCTGTCCTATAGAATATTCTATGTGTGCTTGAAAAAACTATATTCTGCCATTGTTGAGTGGAGTTTAATATAGATGTGTTATATCTGATTAGTTTACAATGTTGTTCATATCTTCTATTTCCTTGCTGATCCGTCCAGTTATTTTTATCTATTACTGGAAATGCAGTGTTGAAGTCTTCAACTATTCTTGTTGAATTATCTATTCTTCCTTTCAGTTCTGTCACTTTTTGCTTCATGTATTTTGGGGGTCCATTGTTGGGTGCATATATTTACTTATTATGTATTCCTGATGGATTGACCCTCTTGTCATTATAAATGTCGCTCTATCTCACATAACAATTTTTATCTTAAAGTCTACTTTGTCTGATATTAATATAGTCACTCCAGTTCTCTTTTGGGTATTGCTTGCATGGTATATCTTTTTATATTCTTTTATTTCAACCTGTTTGCATCTTTGAATCTAAATATATCTCTTACAGACACATGAATTTGGAACATGTTTTCTTGCTCATTATATCAATCTCTGCCATTCACATTTAATATAATTAATAATGAGATGAATTTCTGGCACTGGCCAGTATGGCTCAGTTGGTTGGAGTATCATCTCATACAGGTTGCAGGTTCAATCCGCAGTCAGGGCTTATATGGGGCCCATCAAGTTGTCTCTCTCACATCAGTGTTGTCTCTCTCTCTCTCTCTTTCTTCTCCTCTCATTAAAAAATTAATAAACATATCCTTGGATGAGGATTAATTTTTTTTTTATTTTAAAAAGAAGGACTTCTGCCATTTTGCTATTTTTTATTTTTGTTAGCTGAATGCCTAACTATGCACTGGACTTTTTACAGACGATATCACATTTTTATAACCATTTTATGATTGAGAAATCAAAAACGTAGAAAGGTGCAGTGGCAGCTCCAGTCAGTGGTGAAACCCAGCTGTGAGCCCATATTTCACTGTCAGCTCTTGCCTGGAAGTTTTCTCACTGGTCGTCCAGCATCCCCTGTTGCCCTGGTTACACATGCAACCAGAAGGACCCTTTAAAAATGTAGATACAGTCCTGGCTAGGTGGCTCAGTTCATTGGAGTGTTGTCTCATGGACCAAAAGGTTGCAGGTGCGGTTCAATTCCTGATCAGGGCACATGCCTGGTTTCAGGTTCAATCCCCAGTTGGGGCATGTCCGGGAGACAACCAATGTTTCTCTCTCACATCAATGTTTCTCTCACTCTCTCTCCTCTCGCTCTAAAATTGCTATAATTTTTTTTAAAAAAAAAAACCTATCCTGAGAAGCGGATTAAAAAAAAAGTAGATCCAGTCATAACTCCTTTGCTGATCTCCAGTGGCTCCCACCAAAGGGCATGCGGTGCTTCATAATGAGAGGCTCCTGGTTACTGAAAACATTCAAATGCAGGGTCACCTCCTTCCCACCGAGGCTGTTTGAGAGCTCAGAGCACTGTTAATTCAACGGTCATTTGTTGGCTTCTGAGTATATTCCAGCGAAGGCCCTAGGATAGCCAAGAGGACTTCTTGGACCATGGCAGTCATCAGAGAACTTCCACACTTTACTTGCCTTCTCCCCCAGCCACACCCAACTTCATGTTTTTTTCCTCCTCTCTCCCTCTTCAGTCTATGAAGACCATGCAGGATTTGCTCATCGACATTAATACACTCAAGGCTGCCACCGAAACCCTCAGGAAGGATGTGGACATGCTGAAGGACATGTGGAATAAGGTAGACCCTCCCCAACATCCTCCAAGCTGGCCATGCTGCTCGGACCATTGGTGGTTGGGTGTCAGGATAAATCTAGGAAGCCCATTCTTAGTCAAAGGACACAGCTATCAGGGCAGGAGATGGGGACTGATATGGTCCAGCCACTTGACTCCTCCCACTGAATTCTCTGTGGCTTCTGCCTTGCTATGTTCCTCACCCTCTATGCTTTGACACCATTTGTAAGTGACAGAGTCTTAGTTCATTCTGGCGTAAGTAAAGTCAGATAATTTATTGTCTCATTTACTAAACAGTACAGGAATGCCTTCAGGTACAGCTAGATCTAGGTGTTCATACCACATCAATACTTCTCTCTCAGTGATGATTTTCCTCTGGGTTGGCTTCATATTCATGTAGGTAGGTAGTCCCTAAGTCTTGGCTACTCTAGGCTTATTTATGTTCCATTAACTTAGGAGAAAGAGGGCACCTCTCCCTCTTTTAGAAAGCTCTATTTACACTGAGACATAGAATAAACCTAGCACAGCCTACATGCTAGCCCCCTCTCCAGCCACAGGACATCAACCCAGGAGTGTTCTGACTCTTTACCATGATGTGAAAGCACATGGAATTTCTGAAGTGTGAGCTCATAGTTGGGGAGTCAGAACTGGGCTCAGAAGCCAGCTCTCTACACCCCCAAGCTGGTATTGTGGCTGAGGTTTTACAGCTTGCCTCCAAATAATATGATTAAAGCATCATCTTCAATGCACAGGTCAGTGTATACACTTGATCATCATGGCAACTGTGAGAACTTTAATCTTGGGTGAGGTAGCTCCCATCTGAGCAGAAAGGGCATTGTCATGAAACACTAAAAAGGACCCTTGAACAAATCCATTTGAGAAGCAATGCCTCTTCAACCAACCTCTTAGAGATTCTTTTTTTTAAAAATTCTTTGTTGTTGAAAGTATTACATATGTCTCCTCACCCCCTTCCCCCATTGACTTCTCCTTGCCTGCTCTTGCCCCACAGCACATGGCCTCACCCCACTACTGTCTGTGTGCATTGGTTATGCTTATATGCATGCATACAAGTCCTTTGGTTGATCCCTTACCACCCTCTCCCACTGTCCCCTGCCTTCCCTCTGAGATTTGATGGTCTGTTTGATGCTTCTATGTCTCTGTATCTATTTTTGTTCATCAGTTTATGTTGTTCATTATATTCCACAAATGAGTACGATCATGTAATATTTATCTTTCTCTGACTGGCTTATTTAGCATCGTGCATTACTCTCCAGGTTCATCCACGCTGTTGCAAATAGTAAGAGTTCTTTTTTTAAATTTTAATATTTTAAAAATTGATTTCAGAGAGGAAAGGGAGAGGGAGAGAGAGAGAAACATCAATGATGAGAATCATTAATTGGCTGCTTCCTGCACACCTCCTACTAGGGACTGAGGTTTTACATGTGCTCTGACCAGGAATTGAACTGTGGCCTCCTGGTTCAGAGGTTGACGCTCAAACATTCAGCCATACCACCTGGATTTGGCTCTGCAGTACAAAAGCCCATTGAGTGCTTTTTTAAGCCCAAGATTCCGCAAAGTTTTTTTGCCTAGGGAACTCTTTTTCAACCCCTTCCTCACTCTCTGGGAAACATTTTTTCTTCCTTCTCCAACTCTAGTCACCTAGTGCTAAGTCCTTGTATTTGAGCAGTGGGAGAAGCAGTTCTGAGACCAGAACTTACTCTCCTGATGCATGGGTTTGGCTTATTTGACAGATACACCTGGACCGTATAAACACTTTCTTTGATGACATAAAAGTGCAGAACCGGAAGATAAGTGTGCTGCAGCGGGATATGGTGAGGGATTCGGTCCCATCCTCCCTCCCTGGTTCCCTGACCTCTAGGCCCAGGGGTGCCATGCATGGGGAGGGGTAAGAAGGGGAGCACAATCTGGAAAGGCCCATTCATTTGCAAGCATAGAGGGCAGTGTGTACAAGGGAGCCACATCCAAGGGTATCACACGCTCCAGGTTCACATCCCTTATTTCCAACCCCTTCCTTCACTTTCCAGACTGCTCTCCAGTACAAGATGAGCACCATCCCCAAACCTGATGACTTGGTACTCTGGAGTAGCCTCCACGATGCCTTGTTCATGCCGGTAAGTGAAAGAGGATGGAGGAGGGGGAAGTAGGTGTGAGAGAATAGGCAGGGTGATCGCTGACCTGGCCTGGTGCAGCCCTGGCCATCCCAGCTCCCTTTTCCACAGGGAACTGTTCCACAGGGAGCTGTTTCAGAACAGCTGGAAGGGTCTGATGTGTGGAAAGTTGCAGAGAAGATCCCAGAGCCTGAACCCCTGACCACCGTGTTCCTCGAAAGGCCTGGTTCCAGCCAGGTCTCAGAGGCCATCCAACTCCCCACGCCCTTGGAAACCGTTTGGCATTACCCAGTCCCTGGGCAAGTACAGAAGGAGGAGTCTTCCCACAGAGTTCCTCTCACAGGGGCCCAGGTGTTGGGCCAGCCTCAGGTGCTCGAGCCTGGGCCAGCACCCACGCCTGGGCCTAGGCCTGAGCCTGAGTCTGTGCCGAGGCCAGAGCCTGAGTCCATGCCTGGCTTTGGGCCCATTCTAGGCCCCAGTTTGAAACCTGGGTTCATACTACCACCTTGGCCTAGGTTCAGACCGAGGACTATAACCAGACCTGGGCCTCCATATGGACCTGGGCCTGCATATGGACCTATGCCTGTATTTGGACTTAAACCTGCACCCACTGAGCTTGTCCCCAGACCTGGGCCTGCCCCTGGACCTGGGCCTGGGCCTGCCCCTGGACCTGGGCCTGCTCCTGGACCTGGGCCTGCTCCTGGACCTGGGCCTGCCCCTGGACCTGGGCCTATGTATGAACCTTGGCCTATGTATGGACCTGGACCTGAGTATGGACCTGAGTATGGACCTGGGCCTGCCCCTGAATCCATGCCTCCTGGGCCTGGGCCAGAGTATGGACCTGGACCTGGTCCTGTCTCCAGGCCTGGGTTTGCCCCAGGCCCTTGGCCCACATCACCAGGATTCTGGCCTATGGTATCGAGAGCCATGCTTCCTCCCAGAGGCTTGCCTGAACGTAGAAGTTGGCCTTTCTGGGGCTTAGGTCAGTTTCAGGCTGGCCCAGGCCAATTGGACGCCCAGGGTATCAGGGCCCCACCACCAGCCGTAGAGCCTGGCTCATCCTGGCCTGGACTGCAGCCACCGGGAGAGATGCAGCAGCTCCCATCTCTCTCAGAAGGTATGGAAGAAGATTATTCACAGTACAAGAAAATCTCTCAGGATGGAACCCCTGCTGCTCAAACCTCCAAAGAAGTACGCCCTAAGAGTGCTCGGACTGCCCTTCAGCGGATGAAAACTACTGCTGCCATTGCAGCTGCTGCTGCCGCCGCCTATGCAGCTGCCGCGAGCTCAGCAGCCCGGGCAGCCGAGTCCGCAGCCCTGGTCGTCAAGGATGCCCCCGCCACTAAACTGGCCTCTGTAGCAACAAGCATTGCCACAGCTGGACCCTTAGGGGTCTTTTCAGATGTTATGGGTGCTGGGTCTTCCCGTGGGGCCATACCCTCCACGTCAGTCACTGATATCGACATGGACTATGAAGAGTTCATGACTTCTGCATATGCTACTCCCTTTGAAGCTCCTGAAACTGCCTTGTCCCAGGCCATGCTGGTCGCCAAACAGGCAATAACCCCTGAAGACAAGAAGAAGGCCGTCAAGTATTCCATGAGCCACATAGCCCAGATACCCATTAGACATGACTCCCTGAAAGAAGAGTTTGACCAGCTGTCATCCCACATGAAACATCACATGGCTCATCTAGGTAGGCCCAGACTGGCTGTGGGAAGTGTGGTAAGGGCTCGGGTCCTCCCCAGGGCCTTCGAACAGTGCCTCCTCTCCTTTGTTTAACTGCCCCCAACAAAATCTACATTCAGCCACTCGCCATTCATTACTTTGGTGTAAGCATTAGCCTCTTACTAGTCTAGTTTATTCTTTTTTTTAAATATATATTTCCTTTTCTTTCTTTTAATATATTTTTTGATTTTTTTACAGAGAGGAAGGGAGCGGGATAGAGAGTTAGAAACAACAATGAGAGAGGAATATCGATCAGCTGCCTCCTGCACACCCCCCACTGGGGATGTGCCCGCAATCAAGGCACATGCCCTCGACTGGAATCGAACCTGGGACCCTTCAGTCCACAGGCCGACGCTCTATCCACTGAGCCAAACCGGCTAGGGCTCTGGTTTATTCTTTCCAATGAATGTACAGTGAGGTCTTATCTGAGGAGAGAGGGGCAGTTATAGGCTCAAGTTGGTGCTTAACACGTTAAGCGCCCAGTCAGTCACTGGTGACTGACACTCTACTTTCTGTCCGGGTGGGCACTACATTAAAGAGGAGAATTGCATGTCAGAATTACTCTTGAAAATCTCCTTTTCGACGGCGCATAAGACACAGTGTTTTGGTAAGTCCAGATCCCCAGAGTGTCCAACAACACTGAACAGCCCCCAGATGAAGCAGTCAATTTGGGATTAAGAACAACTGCCTGGTACACATATGGATCCTTAAACACCACAGTCACATTCTAGGTGTCAGTGGGACCAGTACGTTTATGCTCCTATTTCACGCCCATGATGAGCATATGCTCAGTGATGGTAGAGGGGCACAGTGGTCTACTACAGCAGTTCTTACCCTTGAGCTCACCTCAGCACCCCCTGAAGGGCTTGGTGAAGCATAGACTGTGGGGCCCACCCCAAGAGTTTCTGACTAAGGCAACTGAGGGGGGCACAATAATGTGCATTCCTAACCCTTCCTGGGGAAATGCTGCTGTTGCTGCTGGCCTGGGAACCCACTTTGAGACCCATTTCCCTACCCTCTGTATATCATTACCTTGCTGTTTTGCTCTCTGCCAAGTACAATAGTTGAATTAATCTAAGTCCAACCCATGTGTGGCACCGCCCCTAATGGGCAGTGCTGCTCACAAATCTTGAAAAAGTAGAACATCACATAGTTACAAAGAACCACATTGATATCAGTGAACACTGGGGCATGGCTGAGATTCTGAATTTAATTTTAAATGTAAAGCTGTTGTAGCCCAAATTCTACTTCTGACCAGCGGTTATTTTTTTTTTTTTTTT
>PVJC01026847.1:0-23698 GCA_004026665.1 Murina feae
TAAGCTTTGAGACATTGCAAATCCATAATTAGGGAAATATACAACTAAATTTAAAATATTACAAATATTTCTTCAAAAGTTTCAAGATTATTACACATTTCACATCTTAACTCTCTAATGGCATAAGGGTATCCTCAATTTGCATCCATTTATACTACTGAATATATTTTCATGTACAGTAAACCATTTGCTTTAATGTTCAAGGCCTGGCCAGTTTCACATTCATAAAATTTCCAGTATTTATATATTAACTGAAATGATATGAAACATCTACATATATCAAAATATCTGCATATATCATATTTTTGCAAACAATATAACATATATAAATATCATCCTATGTAATAAAGAGGGGATATTCAAATTGACCATCACTCCGCCATAAAGATGGCTGCATCCACAGCTGAGGCCAAGTTCTCACAATGAGCCGTAAGGAGCAATCAGCAGGGACCTGAAGCTGTGCCGCGCCCCTCCCCCGTGGGGCTTGACAGGGGGCCTCAGGCTGTTCCCCCTGACCTGGCGTCTGGCTGGGAGACCTCAGGCTGTGCCTCCCACCCAGTAGGGCTTCATGGGGGACCTCAGACTATGCCCTCTGCCTGGCAGGAATTTATGGGGAACCTCAGGTCAAGTCCTCTGCCCTGGTTCCAGGCTGGGGAACCTCAGGCCTCACCCTGCAATCAGTGGGGCTTGATGGGGACCTCAGGCTATGCCCCCCACCCCAGCACTAGGCCAAGGGACCTGCAGCCATGCCCCTCACCCTGGTAGGGCTTAACAGGGGACCTCAAGGTGTGCTCCCCGCCCCAGTGCTGGGCCGGGGGACCTCAGGCTGCTCCCCCTGCCCTGGCGCCAGGCTGGGGGACCTCAGGCCATGACCCCCCAACCCCGGCACTGGGCCAGGGGATCTGAGGCTGTGCTCCTTCACCCAGCAGGACTTGACAGGGGATTTCAAGGTGCACCCCCTGCCCTGGTGCTGAGCCAGGGAACCTCAGGCCATGCCCACCGCCCCAGTGCCAGGATGGGGGACCCCAAGGCACTCCCTCCACCTGAAAGGGCTTGATGGGGGACTTCAAGCCACACACCCCACCCCAGCCCATCCTCAGGGACCTCAGGCTGCAACCCCCTGCCCTGGTGCCAGGCCAGGGGACTTGAGGCTGCATGCCCCACCCACCGGGGCTTGACAAGAATGGTACCAGTCAGGTCTGGATTTAGCCCAATGATGGGGGGCCAGCCGGGTCTGGGTCTCATGCAATTTTGAGGCACATTTGGGTGAATGGTTGGGGACTTGACTCTGGGTCCTGTAGTGCACCCCAGACTCTGATAAGAGGAAGATTTTCATGTACATTTTACTAATTTTCTTTCATCTCTGACACTTCCATTATAGAGAAAGGGCAAATAGCAATATTAAAATATTTCCTCTAATTAGTTCCCTTTTAATGTGTATGAATTTTGTGCACCAGGCCACTAGTGAATATATAAGCATACATGTTTCCATATATTGCTACTTAAAGGTATAGAACAGCTATTACTTGCCATAATATAAATCTCTGAAAAATCATTGTTCATACATATTACCAATGACATAGTGTTGAAACCTGTTTTAATCTGACCCTTTCACTTATATATATATATATATTTTAATTGTTGACACTGTTACAGATGTTCCCCCATCACCCCTCGCTTTTTGCATCAATCATTCTCTGCCAGCTGATGGGTTCACAATTTCCATATATATATTCAGCACTATGGCTATATATTCTTCAATTTTTATTAAAATCAAAATTTTCAGATAAAAATATAACAAAAGATTTATTAATTATAAATGTTTAGTATATGAACGCTTAGATACCTCTAGGTTTAGAAATTCAGATAAATGATCATGTCTGATTATATTTTTATCAATTTATTTGAAAAATATACACATTTTAAAATTTATAATTTATAATTACCTCAGTGCCTACAAACATTATCATGCCAACAAAAATTATCACATGAAGTATAATGTGATATTGTTTGTAGGCACAGAGGTAATTCTAAACACCTATTCACTACATGGCTATTTCTTACCTGCAAATGGGTCTGATCACTTGAAAATGAGAACATGGGCCTTGTCCAAATTTGGGAAAACATTACACTTTTGAAATAATTAGGAATTTGTTTTAAAGTTATTAAACAAGCACAAAAAACTTTTCACTCATTTCTTTGAATTTGTTACTATTAGCAACTCCAACATACCACCTGGTAAGAGCTCTCAAACTAGTAGCAATTGATTCTGCCTTTTGAAATAACTCATTTCTATCTTCTCTTTTTCCTCCCATTCTTTTGAGAAAGAGCCTTTTAACTTGACCATTTCAGTACTGTATTTCTTTCTATATGAATATCACAGGCTTTCTCTAACTTTGTATGGGCTAGTACTTTTGTTGTTAGACTGTTTGCATTACTTTTCTTAAAAATATTTCAGAAGAAACAAGCTTTTCTTCCAACTCTGTGATTCACCTGCTGCAGTTGATAATTGCCAACAACATACATTTGTATCCTTTATTTAAAAATGTCTTCCCTGCCTTTAGTTACTTAATTTTGTTGCTTATCTCTCTTTCTGAAATGCCTATGTATCTATGTCTGCTCTAACAATCGTTAGGAACAATACATATGTCAATACTTTTGTGTTATATATGTACTTAACTTGTTAATATTAAGCATATGTTATAGGTCAAACTGATAGAAACATTCAAATAACAGCACATGGAGACTTAGCTATTACAGCCAAAGAAAACACTGTTTTTTCATAGATGAGATGTTATCAATGATTTTTCTTCACATCATTGTACACAGGCCCGATAAACACTAGTCCACCATGCCACAGGGCTTCCACACCTCTCCATGGAGTGTGGCAATCCGTCCCTAACTGGCTTCATGCTTTATTACGGAAAACTCAGACATCTGAGTGAGCATTTAAAAATATAAACTTTTTTTCTCATTTAATATATCTAGTAATATGAATACTGAAAACTCCTTGTATGATTCAATGTATTGTAGCCTACAGGACCATATTTGGCATTGATCTCCCTCTTTAAAAAATATTTTTTTATTGATTTCAGAGAGGAAGGGTGAGGGAGAAAGAAATAGATCTCAATGAAGAAAAAGAATTTTTGATTGGCTGCCTCCTGCATGCCACACACTGGGGATTGAGCCCACAACTTGGACATGTACCCTGACCCAGAATCAAACCATGACCTCCTGATTCATACGTCAATGTTCAACCACTGAGCCACACTGGTTGGGCTGTCTTGTTCTCTTTTACCTAATCTTTGATATCTCATATACTGTTCTAGTCACACCATACCTAGACATGCTGAGCATCTGCATGCTATTGATTCCTCTATGCAGAATGTAATTTACCTAGATATCATGGCAGGGTCTTCTTAATCCTGAGGACTCATCCCCTCCAGAAGGCCTTCTCTGTCAGACCTATCTGAAGTACATCCCTTCCTTTTGATAGTTACTCTTGTTGTTTTGTTGTTGTTTGTTTTTTCTCATAGCACTAAAACTATCAAATTATCTTGTTTGAATATCACTCAGTAATTTTATTTTATTTTTTAGATTTTTCTTTATTGATTAAAATATTACAAATGTGTATTATTCCCCCAATGTCCCCTCAACCCCCTAATCCTGCCCTCACCCTCACCCCCTGTTGTCCACATCCATCGCTTATGCTTATATATTAAGGTGACCAGACGTCCCACTTTCGGGGGGACAGTCCCGATTTTTAACAACTTTTCCCACATCCTGCGGCGTTTTAAAAAAGTCCTGATTTTTGGAAAGAATGAACAACAAGCTAGGGCACGGCAAGAGAACAGGAAGGGAATATATGGTTTTTGGCGGCCAAGCAGTCAATGGTGTCCCGCTTTACGAATGCTAAAATCTGGTCACCTTAATATATATGCATGCATACAAGTTCTTTGGTTGATCTCTAATTTTAGAGGCTTTATCTTTTCAACAGCAAGAACATTGCCTTTCACATGGAAGGTCCTCTATCAATATATATTAAATATTTAGCCAATACCCCTATAAAGATGTCTGGATTACTAGCCAAAGAATGGTTACAATTGACTCTAAGTTTCTAGTAATTCTGAATCACTGTATGACTCTTCCTCACCCCTAAAGAAAACTTAAATGAATTGTGAATTAGGATGATGTTATAACTGAACTTCTTTTAATACATTTCATTTCCAGACTATGATAATTTTCTAGTTATAATTTTTTTCTATTAAAAATGTTTTTTTAATTGACTCTGGAATCTATTTCTTGACTTCAAGTTACCTTTCTCTGAAGCCTATCTTTGTGTGTATCTTAAATTTTCTTAAAATTTTTTAACTTTGATGTTATTGCAGACTTCCCTCATCTCCTCCTCCCCCTTTGCCTACCTTCACCTACCTGTCTTTCCCTTTTTTGGCCTTCACAACACTATTATACAGCTTATTTTTAATTAATTTCTAGTTCAATCTGTGTTAAAAAGCATACTCTGAATAATTTTAATCTTTAAAAATTAATTGAGACTTGCACTATGCTAAACCTATGCTCTACTTTCATATATGATCCATATGCACCCATAAGAATGTGTATTCCAAAATTGTTGAATGCCAATTAGGTCATAATTGTTAATCCATCTATAAGTTTTCTTATTGTTGTGTCTGCTGTTCTAAGCTATTTCAAGAGTGTAGTTACTATATATGGATTTATATATTTAAAATATATTACTAGTACATACAGATTTAGAATAATTATATCTTCCTGGTAGACTGAGTATATTATCTTCCTCATATTATATCCTCCTAGTAGATTATTATTAAGAAATGTCCTTCTTTATCTCTAGGACTGCTTCTTGCCTTAAAGTTTGTCTTGTCTATCATTAATTAACTATACAAGTTATATTTTAGTTAGTGGTTTTGATGTTTTTTAGAGGCTGAGGTTGGGGACAGGAATGGTAAATAATCTCTTTTACTTTCAAAAATTTCTGTCTTTATATTTAAAAACATCACTGGCAACCAGTGTATAAGTTTTTCTTGTTTTGTTCCAGTTGGACAATCTTAGTTTTTAGTGCATTTAATCCAATGGCTGATATCTATTTATTTTATGACCCAGCTATTTTATTTTATACCTCTTTTTCTTGTCTTTTGAATTTATCAAAAACTTGTAATTATTTAATCTTCTTTATTTAACTAAGAATTTTAAATTATTTTATTATCACTTTATTGGTTACTTAAAAATTACAGCCTGCACCCTTGACCACTTCCTCAATTCTATATAATAAAAACGTAATATGCAAACTGACTGTCCCTTTGGGACACCTAAGCCATGCCCACAAGCCAATCAGAGCTTCTGTATGCAAATTAACCCAGCCAACATGGAGGCTAGCACTCAGGAACCTGAGTAAACAGGAAACTGTTTGCAGGCGGCCTGGGCTTCTCTCCACTCCAGGGAAGAACATATTTGCAACATTGTTTCAATCCTAGGAGCTGAAGCAAACAGCCCGCTGGGCCTGACTTCTAAAGGAAACATTGTTTCATTATAGAAGCCAGAGCTGAAGCAGAGAGGAGGTTTCGTTACTAGGCTCCGGCTTAAAGGAACAGTGTATCAATTATAGATGGTAAACAAATCCCAGAAACCTGCGTCCAGCAAGACTTGCTGGGACATTGGGTCAATGGGAGCTCTGGGCAGCCTGAAAGTGCCCCTCAGCCCATCACCCAGACTGGCCACACCCCAATGGGGTGAGGGTCCCCACTGCGGGGCTTGGCCAGCCTGCAAATAGCCCTCAGCCCCTCAGCCAAGCTGACCAGGCACACCAGCAGGTGGACATCCCCAGAGGGGTCCCAGACTGCGAGAGGGCACAGGCCGGGCTGAGGGACCTTCCAAGTGCACAAATTTTTGTGCACTGGGCCCCTAGTAAAGACATAAATATAGAATACATTAATAATATTTATACTTGTTATATTTTATTTGTATCTAGTATTTTAATTCCACATATATTTAAAAATCAATAGAACATTATTTTGTTTTTTAAACCATCATTATCCACCTAAATTTACAAACTTATTTTCTTTTTTTCATTTTGTTTTATTGCTTAAAGTATTACAAAGAGTGTTAAATAGGTCTTCATTTTTTCCCCTTGACCTTCCCCCTCCTCCCCTACTCCCCAGTGTCTTGTGTCCGTTGATTATGCTTATATGCATCATATAAGTCCTTCAATTGATATTTTAACTCCCCCCATCCCTCCCCAGCCTTTCAGCTATAGTTTGACAGTCTATTCAATGCTGTTCTGCCTCTGTATCTGTTTATGTTTATCAATTTATAATGGTCTTTATTGCCCATAAATGAGTGAGATCATGTGGTATTTTTCTTTCATTGCCTGGCTTATTTCACTTAGCATAATGCTCTCCAGTTCCATCCATACTGTTGCAAATGGTAAGAACTCCTTCTTTTTCACAGAAGCATCGTATTCCATTTTGTAGATGTACCACAGTTTTCTAATCCATTCATCTGCTGATGGGCACTTAGGCTGTTTTCATTTGGAGTTAATTTTTATTTATGGTGTGACGGAATGTTTGAGGTTAATTTTTTAAAATATATTTTAATTGATTTCAGAGAGGAAGAGAGAGAGAGAGAGAGAGAGAGAGAGAGAGAGAGAGAGAGATCTATGATAACAGAATCATTGATTAGCTGCCTCTTGCAAGTCCTCCACTGTGTTTGAGCCTCCAATCTGGGCATATGCCCTTGACCAGAATCAAACCCAAGACCTTTCAATACACAGGCCCATGCTCTATCCAATGAGCCAAACCAGCTAGGGTGAGGTTCACTTTTTTTTTTTTTTTTACAGAGCCATAGACATATGTTCTAGTACCATTTATTGCAAAGATCATTCTTTCACAACTAAATTTTCTTGAACTTAAATTGAAAATCAATTGGCCCTATATATTAAGGTCTATTTCTGAACTATTTGTTCTGTTACATTGATTATATGTCTATCTTTATGCCAGTACCACACTGCCTTAATTACTGTAGCTTGTAACAAGTCCTGAAATCAGGAAAAATAAGTCCTTCAACTGTGTCCATCTCTTTAAAAAATTGTTTTCAATATTTCAGCTTCTTTCTATTTCCACTTAAATTTTATGATTATCTTATCAATTTTTACAGTAGTCTAGTAGACTGAGGTTTTGTTGAATTTGTAGACTAATTTGAGGAGACTGATATTAAGGTTATTGAACTGAGCATGATTGATATTGGCAATGTATTATAATCAAGCAATGAAAAACCCCATCTCCTACATTTTAATTTTAATTATTGGTCACATGTAATATTTATTGCTCTATGAAAAATTTGAGAGCACATATAAGATTTAACAAAACCAGCTTTATTTAGATTGATCACCCTTTGAGCTGCTTTGAGTTTTTGTGTATACTAGTATATATGTGTTTATCAGAGATGCATAGGAATCTGGTCATATACTTAAGAAATTCTGGAGTGTTACTTATAAAGAAATTACTTCTCAGGAGCCAAGAAGCCTAAATAGTTAGTATATAGCTGCTAGAAGACCCAAAGATTTATTTTTCAATGGGCCATAGTAGGTATACTTGTGTGTAGGGATCACAAATGCAAATGCCTACTGAGCTTAAACTGGTAAAAAATATGTGAATCTGCCTGGTGGTATGAAAATAAGAAATGCTGAGGCGTGCTGTACATGCCCACTTATCAGAGAAAATAAATCACCTGTTGTCCCCAGAGTTCAACTTTTGGCAGACCTGGGCTACCATTTTGAAACTCTGCTTGAATCCAGTTTCCTCATGGGAGATTCAGTAGTACTTGCAATAACATTTTTAGTCCCATATGATTTCAAATATAGAGAGATAATACAGAGTAAGCAGGGTTTCCATGAAAGTTCCATTGAATGAAATAATTAAAATCAATAAGTTGAAAACTTCATAGCTGATTCCAGTCTTACAGTCACTTTTTTATAATAAAGATAAATATGACATAGAGAACATTTTTACCCAGGAATCTACTTGATAGAAAACAATGTCCTTATTTGTAGCTTCTAAGCACCTTGGAAATTTAGAAGAACTGTGAAGTATGATTGAACAAAGCAACATAATGGACTTAGTGGTTTTTATTTTAACAATTATAAATTATAATTTCTATACAGGTTCTAATTTATAGAGTTATAACATCCAGTTGTTTTTCCCTATATTAAAAAATAAACCCAAACATTTTTTAGTAAACCAGAATTGTGTTATTGAATTAATGGCATCAGTTATTATGTCTCTATGTCAACTTTGTTTAAGATTTAAAATTAACTTTGTGTTGTATCCTTAAAATATTTCCTAGCATTGACCTTTTTTGGGGGGAAGGGGTGGCTTAGTATAATGGCTTTGCTATTTATAATGAAATATGAATGGTGTTGACTTTTCCTTTTGCTTAACATGCTATCATATATAGATATAGATAAATATATTTTAATTTTTAGTTATTTTTTTGCACTGTTGTTTGCCTCCAATTGCCCTGTATACTTTCATAATGAAAGCACTTTCCATGTTAGCCTTTTTGGTATTGGAAGAATTGATAATATTTTAACTTATTTCTATAGAACCTATGGCCTTCATGTTTCCATAGTGTAACTAATATCCAATTGACATAACTGAGATGTTCTATGTGACAGATATTGGCAACTTTCTGCCAGTGATAGAGGTTATAGGCAAGGTTCCTTCTCTAAATTAATTAATATTTAAGGGAGAAGTTAAGGTAAACAGTGATTATAATACTAAGTAAAAATTATTGTCAAAATCGAGGCACACAATACAGCTATGGAGAGAGCATTAAAGATGGAAATCAACAGCACCTACAATAATACAAAAAAGATATTATCTCTAAAGATTGGCTGTGTCTCTGGTTGACTGGAACAATAATTGGTCCATGTGGGGAAAGTGGACTACAAATCTGGGAAGGTATACTGGGATTATATTATGAAATATTTGAATGACAGATCATAAGTCTGATTATTAATGTTAGAAATTTAAATTTATTCTAAAGTTAGGATTTTCTATTCAATAACAATGAATAAAATAAAATGAAATACAATTTCTAAGGTAAGATTGATCTATTTTACATGCCTATTCATACTAAACTAATAACTGTGTCAATTTGAATTGTATATATATTTAACCATCTTGTTGAGTGACAAAATGCTTTTTATATCTTTTTTAGATAGTATTTCTGAAATGAAACTGCGGTATGTTTCCAAGGCTGATGTAAATTCAAAAGCATATTATGTAATAAGTCTAAGAAGATTAATTATGCTTTTCATACTTCCACTCAATACTAAAGATGTAGTCTAGCATATATTGCTATCTATAAGTTTGTAATGAGTTACAATTGAAGTTGTAAAATATCAGTATAAATTGGAAGTCTTTCTTTACTGATATCTGAAAATACATATTTTAAAAAGTTCCATATTCATGAGTAAAATGAAAATACTGCTTAAGGCTATGGTTATTATTTTATAGAAACTATCACCATTGGTAATAGCTACTGAAAAGTATATAGAATACCTTTTCTTCATTTCTTTTATTTTTAAAAAGTAGTTTTAAAAGTTTAAATATAAGTGCTGAAATTAATTTTTGTGAATGTTAAACAAATATGTACTTAAATTTTACAAAATATACATGCTGTTGTTATTTTCCTAGAACTTTTTTAAATATGTTCATGACATCATATTGTGTATTGTAAATAAACATCTAATTACAACTGAACATATTTACATCAATTACATAATTAGGTATAATTAGACTAATTATACAATTAGATAATAGTCAACTGAAAATTTCCTTTAGAAATCATGGAAATTCACATGCAAAAAGGCTTCCAACATCACAGAATATTAAATGTGTATGATCAACAAAATAAAAATTGATGTTAAGTGATATAACAATTTTAACTTATAGTGTCTAAATAGTAAATATATCTCTACGTGAACACACACATTATTTGGTAGCATAACTTTGGGAGCTGTTTATTGAGAGGAAGAGGGTCATCTTGGATGTCTTTATCATTATCTGAATGTGGTGAATTAATTAAGTTGGTAAGGTTTAAATTCTTCCAGAACTCTGTCTGTTTTCTACATTGCTTCGATATACTGTGGCTGTATTAGCCCCCCTGCCTCTTTGACATGCTACACAGATTAATCTTACAAATTAACCTAGATGACTGTAATGTAGGGTCACACATTTTGGTATCTTTTTTTCTGAATACAAGATATAAATAATCTTAATTCACACAAAACAACTCTCCATAATTGAACCATTGGGAAATTGTGTACCTAGACTTCATAGGGCATGTGCGAGAAGCAACCAATTGATGCCTGCCTCTCTCTCTCTCTCTCTCTCTCTCTCTCTCTCTCTCTCTCTCTCTCTCCTTTCACCCTCCCTTCCACTCTCAAAAATCAATAAAAAAATTATCCTCCAGTGAGGATTAACAACAGCAAGAACAAAAAAGATCAAAAAAGGATCTGAGAGGGAGATATTGACTATAAAAAGAAGTAGTAATCAAAAGTCTAAGACTTATGTTACTAAAAAATAACAGTAGAATTAGAGAAGTGGTCTTGAAGTTAAGTTTGGAATATGTTGAGTTTTAGGTGCCTGTGAGACAAAATGAACCTGTTGAAGTAAAAAATTGGTATATGTATGTGAAGCTACAGGGAGAATCCTGGAATAGGGATACAGACATGGTACAGTGGTTGGGGGAATAAACGCTTATAGCAGAAATTCATCAGCAAATCTGAGATCACCTAGAGAAATTTTATAGAGAGATTAAAAATAAATATAGCCCTCACCGGTTTGCTCAGTGGATAGAGTGTCAGCCTGTAGACTCAAGGGTCCCAGTTCGATTCTGGTCAAGGGCATGTACCTTGTTGCGGGCACATCCCCAGTGGGGAGTGTGCAGGAGGCAGCTGTTTGATGTTTCTCTCTCATCGATGTTTCTAACTCTCTATCCTTCTCCCTAACTCTCTGTAAAAAAATCAATAAAATATATTTTTAAAAAATACAAATAAATATAAAATAAATAGAATGTCACAGAGGTAGGAGGAATAGTTACACCCACTAATTTGAAAATTACCTGAGTCAACTAGTTCTCATATAACATTGTCTTTCAACTATGCTTTCTAGCTAAGCATACTTTTCTAGGTATTATATCTAATTAACATAAATTATAATTATATTACAGTGATAAATTGTTTTAAATATAAGTTCTAAAAACACATACACTGACTGTATATATTTGTATGGGGTGTATATGTATTTGTGGGGGGAAAATACAATGCATTTTCTAAAGAAAAATTAAGAGAGAAGGTTGTTGCTTATACTACAGATGAAAATGCCAAAGATGTCACTGAGTTAAGAGTGGATTTTGACAGTGAATGAAAGGAACCATGGCCACAGAGCTCATGCACACAGAAGGAGAGATTCATTTGATGCAGTTGGAAATCTCTGCGCCTGTCTGTGTGTGAGCAAGCTTGTGGGTTTTTTTTAAATGAAAAGGCACCATCTTTATGTACCTTTTGAGGAATGTATGCAAGAGCTGTAATTTTTTTGGATTTAAATATTACTGAAGTAAAATAAAAGAAACACGTGGTTTCCTACAGATGTCATCAAGAAAAAATTAACATTTTAAAAATTGCTGTACCAAAGCTGATGTCATTGAGATACTGTTTTATCGTCTTCATAATTCAGTTACTTATGAGAGGAACTCTTTTGCTATTTTGAGAAGAAGCATAGACTTTGGAAGAGAAATAATTCCCAAGACACCTACTTGAATTGGGCAGAAGTTGTTTTTTGTTTTTGTCTTTTTTTAATTATTGTTGTTCTTTGTGTAGTATTTTTCTATTTGAACAATTTCAGCCTTTTTTCATGGTTTTCTTGCTAATCAATAGTTTACATGGCATTTCTGGTCACTTGCCTTAGTTGAGTCTATTTGCAATTTTGCAGATTTATCTGGGACTCCTAGACTTTGAACTCTTGAATATAAATAACAACAACAATAATAATATAGCTACCATCATGAATACTTATTTATTCAGTTTCAGATTTATATTCTGTCCTTGCTTCATATTAATAACATATTTATGTATATAAATTGAATTATATATACTTAGGTTGACTTTATTATCTTTCAAAGTTGTTCCACTTTCAAAGTTGGCATTTCCCTTTGAAAAACAAAATCTACAAAATTCTGCTAATAATATGATTTAGTACAATATAATGCCATGATTCATGCATTCATTCATTTTGATTACTATTGACTTTTTCTAATGTCCTTTTTCACATTTTCAGGGTGAAACCAAGATCTTAAAACTAAAGAATCTTCGACCTCAGGACTATGCTAATTATAGCTGCATTGCTTCAGTGAGGAATGTATGTAATATTCCTGATAAGATGGTGTCATTTAAACTTTCCAATAAAACAGGTAAGGAAATATCTCTGAAAGTTTTATGTTTATTATTCAAAATGAATGTTTAATTGTCCCTTAACTTTCTTATAGTGCAAATCATTTCTATAATATGTGTTTGAACAAAGCATCTTTTTTATTTCTCAGAAAATTCTGTGATATTGGAAAATCTTTTGGTAAATGGACACTGTAAAATTTATTTGCAATATGCTCCCATGTAATGTTTGTTTACATAGCATGCACAATTATTTATCCTTATTATTGAATTTACAAATGTCACAAGAAAGTCTATATTCTGTTCAAAGACATTTCTGAGAAATACTAGATTCTTCATTTAAAAATGTGTGATCTATTTGTGTGTGTGTGTGTGTGTGTGTGTGTGATTCCATAGTTTAGTAGAAGAATCTCTGGTTTTACTCTATTTCATATCAAGAAAGTTAATTGGTAACTTTGAGTAGGTGCTTTTAAAAAATGTCAAAAAATTAGCAATACTGACACTTAAGTTAGCCTACATTTAGTAATACAAGTCTCAGAATAAACGCAAGCATCAAGACATTGCCAAATGAAAGAGTAAAGGGAGAGCATATGGATGAACAATTTTTATATGATTATGTATAAACAATCAACTTATTAAATTAGAATTTCAACTGGTTTGAAAAACTTTCAGTGCAATTAAGATAAAATTTACTTTTAAATAATTATACTGAGATTAAAGTTAATTACTTTTTTCATTAACAAAAACTTTGAGAAGTATGGGCTTTGAGAAGCTATGCTTGCTTTAGTTCCTGGTTCTGCCACCTATTAGTTCTTGGATCTTGTTGAACAAGTCACTTCTTTTTTTCCTCAGCTTTCTCATAAACTCATAAAATTGTAAAAAGGAATTAATGAGTTGATATTTATAAGGCATGTGGGACACACTTTATTAGTTCTTCCAACACAGAGCTAGTCAGCAACTGTATTCGCCTAGAAGAGGTTAGACCTAGGATTTTATTGAAAAATGAAAAAACGCATACTCATACATTGATTTATCAATATATGTTCCAAATGAGTTAGTATTTTGAAAAATTCTTTTATTTCTTTATGTACTTATAAATCAGGAACTCATTGGGTGTTTATTATGGGTCAGTAACCATAGGCATAGAGATTGACTAAAATATAAATTGCCACCAAAGTAGAGAAATGCTCTATTAAACAACGGATAAAAGTCATTAGAAGAAAGCAAAAGAAGGATGTGAGAGGGAAAATTAAACTGTATAAGAAACACTTGACAAAAACTATATTTCAGACAAAATAGAAATATAAAATCTTAGTGATCCTAAGATTTATAAGTTTTAAAAATATCATTTCACTTGAAAAAGAATAAATAAAATATTCAGAAATAAAAATTGGTGATTAACACATAAAAACATGGTGTTATTATATTGTTCTTTTGATATGCAATATTTTCTGAATTATGGTAAACATTTGCATCATAACTAATTTTGTATCCTTGATGAGTTGTTTTGAGAATGAAACAAATCAACATATACAAAAATATTTAAAGACTAACAGGAACAATGAAATTATATTTAATATTTTTATGCTAAGAAATGTATGGTTTTATTGGTTCCCAATGTCCCATAGCTAATGAGTGGGAAGAAGATTGATCTTAATATTTGAAGAGTAGTCTGCCAGCTCAGAAGCCAGAGCTTGCCTATCTGTCCAAGAGAGAGCACAGGGCACTCTCAGCTTTCTGTTTCATTCTTGATTTTTTAGGCTAAAGTATTTTATATGTAGGCTAAGCAAACAAAATAACTTATTATTGTCTTCTGTAAATTATCTCACAAAAATTAAGTTGATGTTCATGACAAAATGAGGATCAGAATGATGGTAAATAATTGGATTTAAAAATATAAGCTAGGACCTTGTTTGACTCTTTAGTACTCTAAGCAGGCGTGTCATGTGCCAGCAGATTCAAACCAGATTTGCTTCAGCACTTTTCCTATCTGGCTGTGCTCAAAGTTGGGATAGTTCGTGCATTTCAAATAGATAAACTCATTGAGGTAGCTCGCAAAGTACACCAGGAATAAAGTAAGCTTTCAGCATCTTCATGTAAACAAGTCTATGAACTGACAAATATGTACATACAGTCTAGTTCATTGCTTTTCTAACATTTGAAGGAGATCATAAGTCATCATTGCCATAATCCATGTGAGAGTCAGGTGCTCTTTACAGTTTTTATTCTTGTGAATCTCTAAGTGATATGGATGAATGAAATTCCCATGTTTTTAAATTTTGATGTGCAAAATGTCAGGAAAATGTATAATATACTGAGGGGAGAATAGTTTATTATAAATTTGTTTCATTAGTCTGTTAATATGTTAATGAAAGTACAACTTTGGAAATAATTTTTGTAATGGAGGCCAGATATTAGAGTAATAAATGTATTTTGGGTACAGACAAAATTTCATTTTAACATACCTATAGTCAATTAACGTTTTAACTGCAATAACTTTATTAGTGATATGCCCAGTGCCCAAATGACATGGCATATAAAGATGGAAACAATGCCTGGTGTGGATAAGGATTTCTAAAAGTTTTCTAGCTTAATAATTACAAAATGGAGTATAATGCCCTTGGCCCATTGCACATCTACTGAATTAGACTTTCTGGGGAATGACGTAGTTGTATATAGTTTAAACAAGTATAAATAAATGCTTTAGAAAGCAAATGTCTTTGTTACCAGGCAGTTTTTATAGACCCATGCCATTTTGTGAATAAATCTTTCACTAATAATTATTCATTTTTTAGAACTATCTGAAGAGCAATATCTGAGTGTAATTTTAAAGTCAAATTCATTTATAGATTTACTAATAATGTGTTTTCTTAAATTTTCTTCTATGAATTGGCATTATAGTGAAAATTGTAATTTTATACCTGCCGTGGAGTAGCTAATCATTTGTGGCCACTGTTGATTACTGGCATGCTATAAAAAACCTTCCACCACAAAAATGCCATTATTTATCATATCTAATTCACCTGTCCTAGATCTTATTATAAAGTTCATAGAATTTTACTGTAACATATTTATCATAAACATAAATTATTATGATAATTTATTTCTTGTCATGCACACTGCAGGAATAATTGACATATGTTGTAGCAGTGTCCAAAGTTGGTTTAGTTGTTTTCCTACTCCTATTTGAGAGACAAATAATTTTAGCTCTTGGTAAATTTTTAATGTAGTAGTATTTTTCATAATTTATGAAAATAAATTTATTAAATTTATACATTTAGAATATTAAATATAGATATATTATAAAATTGTTATAATCATGGTAATTTTGAATATAAAATATTTTAAATTTCTCAAATTATCTGTATTTCTAACATGAGGACACAGAAATTATGATAAAATAAATTTAATTTATATAAACTTACTTAAAGCACTTATATGTTGATGTCTCATGTTTCAAAGGCAAAAAAGAATTAAGTAGGTTACTTATATTAAAATGAAACACATATTTTGTACTTGCTTGACAGATAGTAATGAATTATATAAGGAAATGGGACAAGTGGGCTAATTTTACTTAATTATATAGGTCCTTTGATTGAGTCTGCACAAACTTAACATTTATAAAACTTAATTTGTTTTCCTTAAATTGCATTACATCTAGGAACCAAGTTTGCAAAAGTATTCCTGGCTATAGAAATAGGGGAAACTTATACTCTCTCCTTCTCTTCCTTCCTTTCTCCCTTCCTTTGCTCTTTCTTCTTTTCATCTTCTTTTTTCATCTCCAACCTATTTCAGTAAATTACCATAAAAAATGGTAGAAGTTAAGGAAACATTTCTATTCCCCTGTTAGATAACTCTTATCTGTGCTTATTGTTTTATATAACTCACTAGTTATATAAAACTAGTACACAAAATTTGTGCATAGGGGGAGTCCCCTCAGCCTAGCTTTCACCCTCTCCAATTCAGGACCCTCAGGTGATGTCTGACTTCTGGTTTAGGCCCAACTGCTTCCCTCTGCAGGCCTGATCATTCCACATATCCTGCTGTTCAGTTGTTTGGTTGTCCCTCACTAACCCCCTGCTGGACTGGTCACCCCACGCAGTGTGCTGTTCAGTCGTCAGCCTGGTTGTTTTGGTCATGATGATCCCTGGCATTTTATATATTAGGTTAGGGCAGTTATAAAGAATACCTAGTAATAGCTGTGAGCCTCAAATTTATATGTTGTGTTCTATTTATGGTAGTTCTTTTTTTATGTATAGAGTAATCTCATCTAGTTATCTAATGTTTTGACAAAATAATATTTTAATTATAGAAATTTTAAGGGAATTCCTATAGATAATAGAAATACTTGGACATCGATACTTCCTCTTATAAAATGGTATGCCCATTGTCAGAGATAGCCAGCTTAAGTGCAGAAGAAAGCACAGTAGAAATTCTGCTGTCATCTGCACCTCGGTACTAACCTCAAGCGTTTTTCTCACACACTTGGTATATTTGAACTGTTTTCAGCATCTTGGCAATCAGTAGCACCATTTATTAGAATCTAGATATGTTTTTTGCACCAACAATCACAGCTTTAAAGAAAGACTATGTTTTTTAAAAAGTCATAATGCAATCAGCATACGAATGGATTAGAAAACGCTGGTACATCTACACAATGGAATACTATGCTGCTGTAAAAAGGAAGGAGTTCTTATCATTTGCAGCAGCATGGATGGAACTGGAGAGCATAATGCTAAGTGAAATAAGCCAGTCAATGAAAGAAAAATACCACATGTCCTCACTCATCTATGAATAATAACAACCATCATAAACTGGTGAACAAAAATAGATACAGAGGCAGAGCAGCATCAAACAGACTGTCAAATTACAGCAACAATGACAGGGAGGGTGGAGGGGTGCATAACAGATCAACCAAAGGACTTTTATGCATGCATTTAAGCATAACCAATGGACACAAAATACTGGGTGGTAAGGGAGGCTGGGAAGGGCAGGGGGAAAATGAGATATATGTATTAATCTTTGTAATACTTTTTGTAATAAAAAAATTAATTAAAAAAATCATAGTGGCAAATACAATGACTTCCTATATGTCTTCTTGGACTGACATGACAAAATACCACAAATTGGATCACTTAAACAACATGATTTTATTTTCTCACACTCTGAAGTTTAGAAATCCAGGATTAAAGTACTGACAGCGTTGGTATATGGTGAGGCCTCTCTGTTCTGGCTTGTAGACAGTGGCTGTTTGCTGTGCCTTTCTTCTATATTTCATGGAAGGACAGATGAGCAAACTCTGGTGTTTTTCCCAGCACTCATAATGACACTATCCATATTAGATTAAAGTTCCACTCCGAGGAATTCAATGATTCAATGAACCTTATTTATTTCTTAAAAGTGCTATCTTTGAATATAGTCACATTGGAGATTATGGCTCCAACATGTGAATTTGGAGAGGACAAAGATCAATCCTTAACACTTTCAAATAACTGAAAAAGTGTTCTTTGCATTTAGAGTTTCTTTTAAAATTTTATATGTAAGTTTATATTATATGTTAAATCAAAGCAAGCAGATGAGTCAGCCACTTAAAGAAAAGATCCTATTATTCAGTAGACTCTCAACTTAAAGAGGTAACTCTGTGCAGAGTACCTGTGGCCCTTTATTCTTAGATTTGGAGAAATAGGAAGGAAGCAACTATAGAGGTAGAAGACAAGATTACACTGTAGTCAGAGACAAAGATCACTTTTGTAATAGTATAATCATACAGTTTTAAAAGCATGGAAAATTTTGAATATACAGACAAAATTATGTATCAATGAACTTGCACATTGTTTTTCTGATTTTATTTTTTGATGATAAAGAAGTTAGAATGTGAAACAAATTAAAAAACAGAAAAATAATCTCATTTTTATAGGCTAATATATACTTAATGTATGTTTTATTTTGTCATAGATAATTCAGGTTTACTAAGCAACATTATTTATTGCTGCAGGATCCAACAGAACACAACAAATTCACCTGGCCAGAATTTCTCAGTGGTTAAGCATTGACCTATGAATCAGGAAATCATGGTTTGATTCCCGGTCAGGGCACATACCCTGTTTACAGGCTAAATCTTCAGTATGGGGCATGCAGGAGGCAGACAATCAATGATTTTTTTTCATCATTGATGTTTCTCTCTCTTCCTCTCCCTTCCTTTCTGAAATCAATAAAAATATCTATCTAATCTAATAAAAGAGTAATATGCTAATTGTGCCATTCTGCTACATCCTAAGGCACACCCACCAGCCAATCAGAGAGACTATATGCAAATTAACCCAACAAAGATGGCGGCCGGCAGCCACAGAGCTAGAGCAAACAGGAGGCTTTCTTGCCCAGTGATGGAGGAAGCTGTCTGCCTAGGCCAACTGTGGCCTCCGCTCAAGGCAACAAAGTTTTAATTATAGAAGATAAATAAAACCCAGATACCTGCTTCCAGTCAGCCTTGCTGAGAGCTTGGGTCTCTGAGGGCTGTGCCTACAGACCACCATCAGCCCCTCACCCAGGCTGTCCAGGCACCCCAGCAGGACCCCTCACTCTGAAGGGGCTGTGGCCAACCTGTAAACAGCTATCAGCCCCTCACCCAGGCTGGCCAGGCACTCCAGAGGTGGACACCCATCCTGAAGGGACTGTGGCCAGCCTGCAAACAGCCATCTTCCCCTCACTTATGCTGGCCAGGCTCCCCAGGGGAGACCCCAATCCTGAAGGAGCTGCGGCCAGCCTGCAAACAGCCATCAGCCACTCACCCAGGCTGGCCAGGCACCCCAGCAGGAGCCCCTCCCTGATCAGGGACATCCTTCAGGGCAAACCAGCTGGCCCCCACCCATGCACCAGGCCTCTATCTTATATAATAAAAGGGTAATAAGCAAATTGACCCTAATGGCAGAACCACTGGGAATGACTGGTCACTATGACACACACTGACCACCAGGGGGCAGATACTCAATGCAGGAGCTGCCCCTCGTGGTCAGTGTGCTCCCACAGGGGGAGCTCTGCTCAGCCACAAGCCAGGCTGCCAGCTGCCAGCACAGCAGTGGTAGTGGGAGCCTCTCCCGCTTCCTCAGTAGAGATAAGGTTGTCTGACTGCAGCTTAGGCCTGCTTCCCGCTGGCAAGTGGATATCCCCCAAGGGCTCCCGGGCTGCCAGAGGAATGTCTGATTGCCATCTTAGGCCCATTCCCCCAGAGAGTGGGTGTAAGCCAGCAGGAAGACATCCCCCAGGGGTCCTTGACTGTGAGATGGCACAGGCCAGGCTGAGGGACCCCCCGAGTGCACAAATTTTTGTGCACCTGGCCTCTAGTATATATATAAAAGGCTAAATGACCAGCCAACTGGCCAGGAGGTAGGACATGCACTGACCACCAGGTTGCAGATGCTTAATGTAGGAGCTTCTGAGCTGTGATGACTTGGCAGTGGCAGCTCTCAGGTGATGCACCCTGGAACCAGAGAGGAGGGAGCCCTATTCCTGAGGGGCCATGTGATTTCACCTTCAGCTGTGAGTTATGTTGTTGCTGGGGCACTGTCAGCCCCAAATGTGGTTTACTGTACACCTGTGTTTGCTTTCCCAACCCGATATGACAGCAACTTTGCAGAGTGCCCTCTCGCACTCTGGGAGCCCTCAGGGCATATTGGAGAGCTTGTTTTGGCCCAATCTGATGCTTACAAGCCAGGAAGAGGGACCACCACCTGCTCGAGGGACTGTGCTCACTTTGCAGATACCTTAGAGCCATACTGTCACCCCAGGTGTGGCCACTGGGGAAGGACGTGGGTAGGTTGGCTCCAGGGCATGTCCGGCCCCTCTCACCCAGTCCCACTCTCCTGGCTACTTTCTAATTATTTCCATTCTATGTGCACATATCCATGCACCAGGCCTCTAGTATTTTTTTATAAAGGACATAATAAATACTATTAGAATATTGTCCAGATGCCATTGTTAGAGAATGAGATGTTTCCTTAACTCTTTTGCATGAATTGTGAAGATGTTACTTAGCTTCCCTGATGTTTTCTCATCTTCAAAATGGGGATAACACAAGATCCACATTATTTGCTTTTGTAGGTTGTAAGTTTGTAGGTTATTAAATAAATAATTTTTTAAAGTATCCGTGCATAATAAACACAATAAATAGTAGTTATAATTGGGTTGGATTGTTAGATAATAGAAAGAAGTGATAAAATAGGTATCACCAATAATCATGATGGGAAAATGATAAGAATCTTAGGTTTTTGCTAGGGTATAGTGTATAGTTCAACCATTGATGAGTAATCTTGAAATAAATTCATAATCATTTTATGAATTATTTTTATCAGTGGTTAAATTAAATGTTAATATTTCTCAGAAAAAATCTATAGAAATGAATATGTATCCTGGCACATTTTTATGTATCCTATTATTTGCAGAAATATTAAACAGAAATATACAGTACTACTTTGGGAAATTAATAATGGTATGTAAGGAAAACTAAGGAAAGCTGCACTTTTGTGATATACAACAAATCCTTCATCTGAATGCTCTGTCATTTCCTAAGGAAAGCAAACTTGTATATGTCCTATTCTCCTTAATGTGGCTTGTAAAATGTGAAAATGTACATATGAGTATACAGTGATCTGGGGACAGAAGCAATGGTCATTATGGGTTTCAACTTTGGTTTTCCTGAGACTGTTTCCAAAGCAACAAGGTGACCCAGATTTTTCAGAATCCTATTACCATAGTAACAGGAAGTTTGCATGTTGCTGGGATGTCCCTACACTTGTGCATTTTCTTGTCCTAGCAATGAATATTTTAGGTTCATTATATCAAAGGTTATTTTTGAACTATTACTTCTTATATAAAATATCCCTCATAATCTATTAACTCTCCCAGAAGCAATTATAACGCAGACAGGATAAATAGTTAACACAGGAGAAAAAAATAACACTGTTAATCAAATGAAAGGCAACACTATTATATTTATTGCAAGGGATATAAATTATTGAAATCCTATGCTATCTAACACTTAACACAAATATTTTAAAGCATATCAAATAGTTTGTGTTTTATGTTATTATTAATGTGCTATTAGAGTAATTATAATTAAAAATTTTAAAGTTTCTTAAGAATACAAAAATACAAACTATTTGTTTTATATTTTCCCAGTGAGTTAAGTGAGGGTGTGTTAAAATAAAGTAATAAAATTTTTATACACCTGATATTATTAGATTTTTAATTTTAATCTTACAGATTATGGATTTGTAGACAATGATTTAGTACTTTTCAATGTTCTATTGTTCTGGTAAAGCTGCTGAGAATTGTGCTACTATAGATAATTCAGTTGCCAGAAATGTGTTTTAGACTTCTTTCTTAGCTTTTAAGCTTGCTGTCATAATTTGTGATATAGAATATCTCTATGATCATTCACTGACATATTTGATTTTATAGATAACTATCTCTCATAATGAAGGAAAATTTACATAACTGCATATGGCTATTCCCATTGTATATTCACTCTCAAATCCTCAGATGGATTATATCAGGAGTTATCTTTCGGTCACCAGCCATCCCAGGATGTCCTGGAGTCTGTGACAATCCCATATCCTGGCAAATCTTGTAATCTGAGGCAAGCCAGTACATTTGGTCATCCGGTGGTCTAACTCCCATTCAGCATAGATCCATATAAGGTACTAGTATAAATGTCATTAGTTAATGTTGCCACATATACAGCCTTCAACAGCCCTGCACAAGGAAGTATCTATGAGAAAGACCTAGGTGTGGATCTTGGTTCTGCCCACTGTGCAGTGGTATGACCAATTCTTTCAACTCTATGAAATTGCTATTCTGCTAAATTACGTTGATAGTGTTCTCCAAAGTGTTTTCAAATTGATAGCAAGAGAACACTCACTCTAAGATTTCATTTTATTTGTCCAGATAACATCAACAAAACAATTTCAATAAAATTAAGTGATAACCAAGAAGTAGATGCAGTCTATCTGCATAGCTATTCTTGAACTCCAGGGTCCATGTAAGCCAGGTTTTAGTTTACAGAATTTGAAATTAATACCTTGTTGTGCTTTTGTCCTTTTATGCAAGGGACTTATATGATTATTCAAGAAAAATGGAGCCAAGTACTAGTAATCTCTGGGCCTAATGTGCCTGTTTGAGAGAAACTATAAATGTTGTCCCTCAGCAATGGCTGTGCACAAAGTCATGGGCAGGGAGACATTTATCTCACCCAAGAGAAGACACATCCTTGACTAATGTTCTCCCCCAAGCTCTAAGGCATTTAAGAATATTAATTTGCTACACTGTTGTCTGTGTCCATGGACTATGCATATCTCTATATCTCTATATCTCTATATCTCTATATCTCTATATATCTATATCATCTATATCTATAAAAGCCTAAGTGACCGGTTGACCAGCCAACCAGCTGGTAGCTATGATGCACACTGACCACCAGGAGGCAAATGTTCAGTGCAGGAGCTGCTGAGCTTTGGTGATTTGGCAACTGTGGTTCTTGGGTGATGCACCTAGAACCAGAGAGGAGGGAGCCTGATTCCAGGGTGCGTCACCTGAGACCCGCCCTCTCACAATCTGGGAACCCTCAGGGGATGTCAGACAGCAGGTTTTGGCCCCAAACCAACAGACCAGGCCACTAGTATGCTATAGGTATGTTCCCCAATTAATCTCTCCCTCACCAATCTGCATTCCCATCAACTGTACAGAATAGTTCCCTTTTCTCTACATCCTAGCTAACACTTGTTGTTTATTGATTTATTGATGAGAGCCATGTTGACAGGCATGAGGTGATATCTCATTGTGGTTTTAATTTGCATCTCTCTGATAATTAGTGAAAATGAACATGTTTTCATATGTCTATTGACCATCTGTATGTCTTCTTTGGAGAAGTGTCTATTCAGGTCCTTTGCCTTTTTTATAAATTCTTTATTGTTTAAAGTATTACATATAGTATTAGATATGTCTCCCTTTTCACCCATTGACTTCTCCTTGGTCACCCCCACTGCCCAGGACACGCCCTCACCCTCCTAGTGTCTGTGTTCATTGGTTATGCTCATATGCATGCATACCAGTCCTTTGGTTGATCTCTTACCCACCCCCTTCTCCTGCCTTCCCCCTGAAGTTTGATGATCTGTTGGAAGCTTCTCTGTCTCAAGATCTACTTTTGTTTTGTTTTGTTTT
>PVJC01026848.1:0-23708 GCA_004026665.1 Murina feae
ATGGTAATTCATATATAGCTGGGTTTGAGAATCACTGATATTTAGAGAGCTAACAATGTGCTTTTTCTTCTTTTAGACTATACTATTTAATATAGTAGCCACTAACCACATATAGCCACCCTTGCAAGGTGGTTGATAAGACTGAGGCCCTAAAAGTTTATTTTTATTGTGCATTTGCTATGTCCTAGGCACTAAGGGATTTAAATACTTTTTCTCCTTCAATTCTCAGATCAGCTCTATGAGGCTGGTAGCTGGTGGCTGGTATTGTAGAGAGTAGAGTAAGAATATGCTTTCTCTTATTATCTTTTGCCTGTTTTACATAATGTAAACTTTTATTTGCATCATTAATAAAATAATAGGCATTTGCCTTCATACTAGTATACCTTCTGAACTCACCTCATGCATTTTGTCATTGCACAATCACTGGGATAATACCTCCAACCCATTCATGTGCTGGTTGTCTCCGAGATGTAAAAAATAGCAAATGCTACTATCACTCAGCAAGCTCATCCAGATGGTGATGGCTTCCCTCTGTTGGGCATTTACTACATACTCCCTGCTTCATGTACGTTTTACTGAGCCTTGACATAACCCTTGAGGTCAATGTTAGTTGTATTCTCATGTTATAGATTAGGAACAGCCCCAGAGATCTTACAGACTGAGCAGAAATGCTAAGATTCCAAGTCAAGACCATCTGGCTTGACAGCCTGGGTTTTAATTACATTCTGCTTCTTTCATAGATTCCCTTTGGTACCCTGGAATATTGGCATACCCCAGAAATTACCATGGGATTTTAAGAAATATTAATGCCTGGACCTGTGCTTCTCAACTTTTATTGTGCACACAAATCATCTGGGTATCTTGTTAAAATGCAGACTCTGATTCAGTGGGTTTAACCCAAGTCTAGATAATTTAGAATTTTTCTCTCAAGTCAAATCTCTGGTTTCTGCCATATTAGAAGTCAGCACTTCTCTGAGTGTTTATGATGGCTCCCTTCCTTCCCAATAGCCCTTTGGGGACTTTGGCAGCCTCTTTCTGAACATAATCCCATTTTACCTGGTAGCACCATATCTGAGCAGAAGGGAAGAGCTTATTAGATGTAAGTCTGTTTTATGGTCTTGCTTGGGGGATGGGAGAGTGATGAGAGGGTGATTATTATTATTATTACTATTATTATTATTTTACCAAGCAAACCTTTCCCTTCTGTGAATTCCCAGCATGTAAATAGTCTTGTATCTTACCAGTTAAATACACATGTTCTTTGACTTACAATGGGTTTACATCCTAATAAATCCACCATTAAGTTGGAAATACCATAAGTCAAAAATGTATTTAGTGCAGTTAATCTATCAAACATCATAACTTAGTTTGGGCTACCTTATATGTGCTCAGGACATTTACATTAGCCTCGAGCCAGGCAAAATTATCTAACACAGTGAATATACTACAGAATATCAATTATTTTCCCTTCTGATCATGGGGTTGATTTGGGAATTGAGGCTCACTGCCAATGCCCAGCATCACAAGAGATTATCTATTGCATATTAATAGCCTGGGAAAAGATTGAAATTCAAAGTTCAAAGTGAGGTTTCTATTGAGTATATCACTTCCATATTTTCATGAATTTGAAAAGTCTTCAGTCAAATCATCATAAGCAGGACACCATCTATACAACCACAGCTATCAAATCTTGAGCCATTCTTTCCCTGCCAGTGTCTCTCAGAAGCTTATAAGTGGTTAAAGGCAAAAACTGTAGTCCTCACCTGGCCTGTGTGGCTCAGTGGTTGAACATTGACCTATGAACCAGGAGATCATAGTTTGATTTTCAGTCAGGGCACATGTCTGGATTGTGGGCTCAGTCCCCAGTGTGGGACATGTAGGAGGCAACCAATCAATGATTCTCTTTCATCATTGATGTTTCTATCCTATATCTCTCTTTCTCTCCTTTCCTCTATAAAATGAATAAAAATATATTTTTAAAAACCAAACTGTAGGCCTCTGGCTAATGCTAAAATTAAATATAATTACCCAGAAGAAAAAAGACTATACTTTTCACCTTGAACAATATGAGCTTGAACTGTATGGTTCTACTTTTACATGGGTATCTTTTTCAATAAATACTTTAAATGTATTTTTTTCTTCCTTATGATTTTGAAAATAATATTTTCTTCTCTCTATTTTACTTTATTATGAGAAGATGGTATATGATATACCAGTATATGTACAAAATGTATTAATTGGCTGTATATTGTAAGTATGGATTTTGGTCAAATGTAAGCTATTTGTAGCTGACTCAAAAGTTATACTACATGCACTTTGGACTGTGTGGGGCTCAGCACCCCTAATTTCCCCACATTGTTCAAGGGTTGACATAGATGTGCATGTATGTGTGTGTGTGTGTGTGTGTGTGTGTGTGTGTGTGTGTGTGTGTGACAGAGACATCCTATAGAAGAGAAGAATATTTGGGAAAGGAAGTCCATCCATACATGGCACTTGGACACAAGGCACATGTCCCTGAGACATTAAGCTGAAACATGAGTCAAAGTTATTTATAAAGTTATTAAATAACACACAAAACAGTTGTTACAATGATGAAAATGTATGTCAGATAACATGGTAGAAACTATATAACTAAAGATATTATTTATCCAGAATGACTGGTGAACAGGGCAGTGTTTTTGATCTAGAGGGTTGTTGAGCAAAAGAACAATTTTGCTGGAAGCTTCTATGAGACTTCATAAGATGCACAACTTTGTCTTGGGTTCTGGTTTATGTTTTCCTCATCTTTAGTAGACCACCTTGGTATTTAGAGGAGAAGGAGGACTTTAATAAATTTAAAGGCTCATGATAAATATTCATTTAACCATAAGTTAAATATTTTACTTGTTATATCTAGTAACCTCAGTGAAATAACTATTGAGACATTTGAGGGTTACTTCTGGGTACTAATTAAGAAAACAGGTGTTTAATTTCTGTGAATAATGAGTATGTTTATATTAAGTCAAATCCATGGAATAATGCTTTCAATATTAGAAATACAAGTAATCACCTTTTATGTGATTTTTAAAATTATACTCACTTGATGCCCTAACCAGTTTGGCTCAGTGGATAGAGCATCGGCCTAAGGACTGAAAGGTCCCAGGTTTGATTCTGGTCAAAGGCATGTACCTTGGTTGTGGACACATCCCCACTAGGAGGTGTGCAGGATGCAGCTGGTCCATGTTTCTCTCTCTATCTCTCTCCCTTCCTCTCTATAAAAAAATCAATAAAATATATTTAAAAATAAATAAATAAATAAATAAATAAATAAAATTATACTCACTTGAGATAGTGTAACATAAAAATACTAATAATATCACACTCTAGGTAAGGCCTCTGTAATTACACAAATTCTTCCAAAATAAAGCAATCATCAATATTGCATAATGTCTAAACTAGGCTAAGTGAATGATAATTGTTGTTTTCCCTGTTGTCACAAAGAAGCTCCAGTTTAGGTAGTAAATAAAATAATTTTGGAATGCAGAACTTGTCTTTAATTTTGAAAATCCAAAATTATTATCCCAACTATAAAATGTGATTATCTTATGCCATCTTCCTCTCCCCCTCCCCCCTCTCCCCCCCAGATTTCAATGAACATCAAACACCCATGGGAGAGCATAACTTTATTGGTAGGAAAAGTTTTTAAATCTTCAATTTAAGTTTTGCATGAGGTGGCAGGGTTCCTCTAGTTAGTTAAAGTCTAAAAAACACATTTAGCTTCTTGGAGAAAGGTGGTACCTAAATATCCAATAACAATAATATATATCCACATACAGTATGCCATTTATAATTCTGTAAAGCATGGAGGATAATGAAAGGTGCTCTAAACTGTAAATCACTCAATCAATTGTAATCATATTGCAGCTCATCTCAAAAAGATAAAGCTTTCCACTCCTGTAAAATCTCAGTCAATACCCCCGCTGGTTAAAACAGTGGGGAGGAGGGTCAGAGGAGGAAGGAGAGGGTGAATCAAGGACAAAGAGGCACTGCTTATCTTCAGTTCCTGGGGTTCCTGTGCATTGGATTTGATTCCCAGTGGTGTTTCAGTTTGCTCCATGAAAGGCACTTCTTTTCCACGTGTTACTTCTATAACCTACAGTAAGTCCCTGATGCTCTGTGTGGGCCTGGGTAGAGGGGTTTGCCAAATGCCCATGGTTGATAGACAGTGATGCATAAGAACACATAAGGACTAGTTGTGTAAGTGGAAAACAATTCAAGGCAAAAGCTAAAGGTAATATCCAAACAAATCATAGTAATCAATAAACTGATAATGGCCCAGAAAAAAAGTAATTATATTGCACTTCCATAAAGCAGAAACACTTTAGAAATCTTTTGACTAACTGGTGTTGCCTTTTATGTTAAAAAAAAAAAAGTTAGTAATCTCCCATCCCCATCAGTGAGGTTGGTTTGAGGGGGGTGACCTGCTTATGCAACCATTCATTCAGCATTCAACTGATATTTATTCCAAGTCTACTTTACATGTGAATCCATGCTGGTGATGGGTAGGTGATGGAAAATAAAACACAGCCCCTGCTTTCAAGGGTTTTATGTTCTAGTGCAATATAAATGCATGTACATCAACAAGATAGTTTCCATTCTTAAATTTTATTGTGCAGTTATTAACTACCAGCCACTACTGTGAGTTCTTATATTAAATCTTCCCAATAGCCCTAAGAGTTAGAGACTGCTTTTATCATCATTTTACAAATGGGAATATGGAATCTTATAAGATCAACTTTCCCAGGGTCATAAGCTAGTACATGAAGACCTGGACCTCAAGCCTGTATCTCTTGAGGGTAATCTTAATGCTCCATCCAGTGGTATCTGTAGATCCAAATAGTGAAAGAAGGTGGTTTTATTCAGGTGAGATCTGGGTTCAAAGGCACACATAAGTTAGAGCTTGAAATTTGGCTGTGACCTTGAGGCCCTCTAGGTCAATACTACCAAACTCTGTTCCCAACCTAGACATAGACAATCATAAATGGTGACTTGACAACCGACACCTTTCCCACTGAGGGAGCTAGTGGGTAGGCATTGTTCATACACTTGTTATTTCACCTTATGTAATTTTCCCTATGGTTTTAGCCTGAAAGTATATTATTGTTCCTGTTTTATAGATGAACTAGGGGCCTGATGAACAAAATGTGTGCACTGGGGGGAGGTCCTCAGCCAAGCCTGTCCCCTCTCACATATTGGGAACCCTTAGGGTGTGTCTTACTGAAGACTTAGGCCTGCTTCTTGATCCCCTTGGAGAGCGGGCCTAAGCCAAAGTCTGGCCTCCCTTTGTGGGAGGTAACCAGGCTAATCAGGGGAAGCCACCAGCCCAATTACCACAGCCACCAAGGTGTTTTCATCAACACAGACTCCAGTCCCTTCACCATGAAAAAAATGACAAATTTCTTTAGGCATTTTCAAGATGTGTCTTTCAAAAGATGTGACATTTCTTTCTTTTCTTTCTTTCTTTCTTTCTTTCTTTCTTTCTTTCTTTCTTTCTTTCTTTCTTTCTTTCTTTCTTTCTTTCTTTCTTTCTCTCTTCTCTTTCTTATCCTCACCTGAGGATATGTTTCCTTTGATTTTTAGAGAATGTGGAAGAGAAGGGAAAATCAGAGAGAAACATCAAAGTGAGAGGAACACTTTGATTGGTTGCCTCCTACATATGCCCTGACCTGGGCCCTGGCCAGGGAGGAGCCTGCAACCTAGGTACATGCCCTTGGTCAAAATTAAACCCAGACCCTACAGTCAGCAGGCTGAGGCATTATGCACTGAACCAAACTGGCTAGGGCAGGATATGACATTTCTTAGCCCTCCAGCAGTGGACCTTCATTTTTTTCTCCAGAACTGTGGTGGAAAAACCCTAAATGCCTTTAGGGATTCTTATTACATAAGTGGTAAGAAAAGGTGTTTCCTCTGTAGTTCACTCCAATCCCAGCTCCACCCCTGCCCAAGTTTGTAAGCTCTGGCCAAGGCTGCAGGCCTGGGCAGGAGACTCCCAAACCCCTCCAATCACTGGCTCTGATCCTTCCCCCTGCCATCACCTGCTCTGCCCTTGCCCCACTGGCAGCCTCTGGCCAAGGCTGCAAGCCTGGGTAGGGGACCCACAGATCCCTGCTTTGCTGGCTCCACTGGTACCCAGACCCCTATGATCGCAGGCTCCACCCCTGCCCCTCCGATTGCTGGCTCTGTGGAGCCCAGGCCCCTGTGATCTCCAGCCTTGCCCCTGCCCAGGCCTGAGGCCTCTGGCCCAGGCCTTATGCCAGGGTAGGGCACCCTCATACCCCTCTGATCACTGGCTCCACCCTTGCCCATGCCTAAGGCCTCTGGAAAAGGCCTCTGGCCTGGGCAAGGGACCCCTAACCCCCTCTGATCACCTGTTCCACCCCTCGGGCCCCCCACCTTCCCTGCCTGCTGCCTGGAAAATAGGCCTGACCACTTCAGTGGCAGGGCTCAGACAGACTGGGCACCACCATCTTGTGGCTATGGGTGCTTCTATCTTGTGTCCATGTGGGCGGCCATCTGTGGCTATGGGCACTGCCATCTTATGGCTATGGGAGCTGCCATCTTATGGCTATGGGCGCTGCCATCTTGTGGCTATGGGCACTGCCATCTTATGGCTATGGGAGCTGCCATCTTGTGACTACAGGGGCAGCCATCTTTGTCACAGAGTGATGTCTAATTTGCATATTACTCTTTTATTAGATAGGATAATACAAAGCTCAGGGAGTCTGAGCATACAGGTTGTGGTCACAGGGCCAGAGTGTCAATACTGGGATTCTATACAGATTTTTAAGTTCCTATACTTTCCATGGTTTCCCAGGAGCAGTCCAGTTTGTATTGTGTATATAGAGCTCACATTTATAGGGTTGACAGATGTAAATTCACATGCAAATTTACTACTGTTCCCCACATCCCAAAGCATGCAGCTCACGTTGTAGTCACATTATTAAACATTCACTAGAAATGTGCTTCTGCCCGATCACAATTGCCAGTCTCAATGCTTAATTAAACTAGATTTGTTTTCATTTTAATCACATTATAGAGATGTGTTTTTCTTAGAGTTCAATGGTGAAATCTTCATTTCAAATGACAAAAGAGTCTGAGATCTGTATATCTTGAAGAAGGGGGTGAGCATGTTACAGCATATCCTAGCAGAGAGGATTTTAGGGAAATAATATTACTTGGTAATAGGTAAAACTGGTACAGTATTCATTTTGTGCTGGGCTCATGGATTATTACATTGAATCTTTCTCACAGCATCCTAGAAAAAGGGATTATTATTCTCATTTTAGAGATGAGAAAACTGAGTCTCAGAGATGTTAAGTAACACACTCTCTCTCTGGTATCATACAACTAGTAGGTGAGCCAACTTAGATTTGAGTATACACACAGAGACCCTGATACCTTTATTTAGAGAAAAACTTTTTTTTTCTAAACAGCCAAATAATAAATAGTATAGGATTTTCAAACTATAGGCCTTTCTTACAATTATTTAACTCTCTGATATAGTGCAAAAATGACCACAGACAATACATAAATGAATGTGCATAACTATGTTCTAATAACATGATTTACAAAAATAAATTGTGATAAGTTAACTGTCCCTTGGTTGTAGTTGGTGGACCTTTGATCTAGATCACACATATTTTAAAGCTTACAGCTCTGTTTTTACTGATCTACCAGCTTTATTTTATGCATTGTCTCATCTCTGCTTAGAATAAAGAGAGCAAGATAATCTCTAAGTGGGTGAGTTAAATCCCAGAGACACAGGCAATAATACTGCTAAGTAGACTAATTTACACCCACTGTTGAGGTTAATTCAGGATAAAGAAATACATACATGGGACAGGCAATCCATTTACCTGTGCTTATATAAACAACCAAAAACCCAGCTATACACTGCTTTCCTCACTGAACACCAAAAACATAGACTCAATTCCATCTTTATTTATATTATGCCACACATTGCTTAGAGCAAGATTTGCAAATAATAAATAGAAAACATTGTTATTTCTCTAGTTCTGTTATTTCTACTTAGTAACTGTAACTTGAAGTGATCAAATTTACTTTTCTTCTCTCTCATTAGGGAAGTTAACATACTTTTCTTTTGGATTCATGGGTTGTTATTAGCCCCTGGCTCAGCTGCCCTAGCGTATTCTCTGCCCTTCTGCATAGAGGTACCAACTAACTTCTTAGAATTTATATTTTCTTTTACCTGCTCCCTGATGTCTATCTATCTGCTAAGTACTAGAGAACATCCTCTTCATTTTATCAGCATTGGCTGCCCCTAGCCTCTCGATGACCTGCTTGAGTTTCTGGTGCATTCCTACCATTGATCTACCATTATGAGGGTGCACTCTCCTTGGATGTGACTCATTCTCAGAGACTGAATTTCAGAGATTTTAGAATCTGATCCCTATTCATTAAAGGAACAAGAACCAGGTTATGAGTTTTTATAGGTGTGTATATACACACAAGCATTCACAAGTTTAAAATGAATATTGAAAAATTAACTAAGGATATATATATATATATATATATATATATATATATATATATATATATTGATTCTTTCACATTTCATGGACCTCAATATTGGCTATAATAAAGGCAAAGCTTCTACCACCAGGATAGAAAGCATATGGTACCAGACTTGATTCAAGCAAAGTGGCCACAGTTTTAGTAAAGTGGCCACAGTTTTGTTACCCCCCCCACACACACGCACACTTTTTTTATGAGTCAAAGTTCTTGTACAGTAGTTGCTCAATAAATGTTAAACAGTATAGCTGTACTAGTATTATTGGATACTTCTGATTTCACTGTCTGCATATACACAATGATAATATACATTAAGATAAAGAGCATCCTGTCCAAGTATTAAATACACATGTTTGTTTTAAAAGCAACAGAAAAATATCAAATGTTTTATTATGAATAACTTGCAAGATTTTACTGAGACATTTTTCATTCTTGAAACAAAAATGATTTTATTAAAATACTTTTATATTGCAGAGGTGACTCTCTGTAGGTTTCAAGCGATAGATTTCTCAGTGTACTTAGACAAAATGATAAAAGGGATGAAGGAGGACATTTAGGCATCCATGAAATTTTTAAAAAACACCTAAATATAAATCTAACATAAATATAATGGAAAGTAAAAATAAATCTAAACTCTCAGACAGGCAAGGTTTAGCAATATTTCATTTTTAAACCTATATAAAACCATAGTATGATGCTGTTGCCAATAAAATTGGAATTTATATAAGTGAAGTACAAAGTGAAATAGAACCAAAATGCTTTTAGAGTTTCAAAATAAATAGTTGGATCTTCTGCTGAATTTTCTGTGGTAAGGATGGAGTTGGACCTCCAGGAGAAGTAAAGAGGAAGGTAATACGTGGAAATGAAGATATTATTCTCCGGGAGCAGTTGAGATCTCCTGGAGGAGATAAAGCAAGTGAAATATAATAGTATTGCTTCATTTTGTAACTTTCCCCCACTATGGCTGCAGAAAATTTTGATCTCCAAGTGGGTCCATAAAGGGAATTTTGAAATACTCTTAACAGATCTGTTCTTGAAATAAGTCAATTGAACTGAGTGAAGTGCTATGCCAACATGTTGACTCAGAGTCCTGACCAACCCAGATCCCAGACTTTCATGACAATTCTTTAGTCTTATTTCCATTCTCAGTAGTTTTTCTTTTTCATTCTCAGTAGTTGTATGCAATTTATCTGCAACACTTGCTCCAAGCCCACATTCCTAGTGGTTCGATTGAAATACAGTAGTAGTTACAGATACCTTTGAGGAACACATAGGCCGAAACATTGATGAACTTTTTAGCCAGGGAATCCAGCTCATTCGGTGGCTGCATAATTATATAGCTGCATCATTCTGTCAGGTTACAGTGGCTTTCATTTTTTTTCTGGTTAAATAGGACAATCAATACAAGTGTACTTTCTGTCTCTTCTGGATTTGATTCCTTGATTTATGCCACTCTCCCCACCACAGCTACATGAACAAGCTCTTACCTAGAGGGCTGGAGAGTCTGAGCAATAATTGGTATACCTTCAAACCTTCCTGCCTTTTGGAAGTGAACTATCTGCTGAAATTACAATTGACATATCCAACCTCTAGGGACAGAAGCAACCCTGGTGACTACATTCCTTTGTTAACAGAAACAATTCAAGTGCTTCTCTAAAAGTATATTTGAAGCATTGCCTGGCTGGTGTGGCTCATGTGTCCATCTCTCTATCCCTCTCCCTTCTTCTCTCTCTAAAAATCAGTTAAAATATATTTTAAAAAATCAAATTATTTTAAGCATCCATCTCTATAAATCCCTGTTCTAGAAACTGAATAGTAGGAATTGAATCATTATTCAATCAGAGCATATCTAATCTAATAAAAGCATAATATTGAAATTGACCATTTCTTCTGGATGCCTAAACCACGCCCACCAGCCAATAAGAGTGACTGTATGCAAATTAGTCCAGGCAAGATGGCGAAGGCCTCAGCCCTGGGGTCCATCAGGGCAGATGGAAGACCTTTGCCTCGGGATCCAGGCCACAGCCACAGGGCAGGAGGAGCGAACCAGCTGGTAAGCCCTTCCCATCTGCCCCACTGTCCCCCTGGGCAGGGTGGGAAGAGCGAACCGCACTGAAGGGGTTGGACCAGCCAGCCGCCTGGAGGCTGCGGGAGCTTTCTGTGTGTGTGCCCCAGTCATCGGGCACTTTGCAGGCAGAAGCCAAGGGGCGGGACCAGCCAGCCGGGGCAGCGGTGGCTGTGGCCTTGTAATGGATGATCGGGCAGGGCACATGGAGGCCTAAGCCTCCGTGTGCCTGTGCCCGGCGATGGATCCCCAGGTGGCAGAGGCCTAAGCTATGGGTCCATTGCAAGGCCTCAGCCCAGGGTTGGGGAGTAGCCTTGGAAAGAATGGGGGAGGGAGCAAAGCAGGTCAGAGGAAGTGAAGAAAAAAATTAAGATGGGAAGGAAGCAAAGGGAAGGATGGGCAGGGGTAAAGATAAAGGAAAGAAGGAATGTGGGAAGAGAAGGAGGGTAGTAGAAAAATGGGAAGAATGATGATGGAACAGAAGTAGGAAATAAGGAGGAAATAAAAGTTTATAAATAATGAGTCAGTAGGAAAAGTGTTAAATAAAGGAGAAAAATTGTGTGAGAGGGAGAAGCCAATAAGGAAGTCAAATACAATTGTGTGTGAAGGGGATAAGATTAAAACAGAAAGTTAATAGGGGTGACCAGGCCGGCAGGGGAGGGCAGTTAGGAGAATCAGGCAGGCAGGAAGAGTGGTTAGGGCAAGGCAGGCAAGTTAGCGGTTAAGAACCAGAGGTCCTGAATTGTGAGAGTCCCCAAGAACTCCATATTGGAGAGGATGCAGGGCGGGCTGAGGGACCGCCTTTCCGCCCCCCCATGCATGAATTTTGTGCACCAGGCCCCTAGTTAAAAATAACAGAATACATAAACAAGACATCTAAAAATATTTTACCACTCTTTTCTACGTTTTCATTTTTTATTAAACTGAATGTATTGGGGTTACATTGGTTAATAACTTTATATAGGTTTCTTTTTTGAGTTGCATTCAGAAGTAAATCTTTGAAAAATAATCTTTGGACAGAATCCTTGCATTTTGGTTAGGTGGGAAGGGTCAATTTCTATTTAGAAGCCTAAACACTTGTAAGGATTCCAATCTGATTATATAAGCCACTATCCCTGTTATCAGAAACAAAAATGTAAAACCAAGAAAAGTACATGCTCTCCTCTCACTTGAGTCATTTCTTGTCCTAATTACACTGTGTATTTACTAAGGTTCTAAGTGCTTTTTGACAAGACAGCAATGTTGTATCAATAGATATGGCATGATCTTCAGTAGGTAAATTGAGTCACTCAAAGGCCATTTTTAAATCTCTTGGATGATTATCGCTAAGATAAAAGTGAGTTTCTGAAAAGGTGAAATTCAAAGGAACCTAGCAATTAGAATGTTGAAAATATTAGTTCATCTGGTCCATTTTCCTGGGGTTGGTTGGAAATTTCTACACAATATGGACAAATCTAAATTGATTAGTATAATTTGAAATGTTACAGGTGATAGAGTTTGCCTTTCTTCCACCAAGAGAATAGATGTCTTATTTCTCCCCTTTGACTTGTATCTAAAAAATTTTGTTCAACTCCATTATTATTAGCAATGCTACTTGAAATTATTCTGTATTATTTTTAAATCCTGAGTATTTATTTTTTTATAGTTATATAAGAGCTGCTTCTTATAAGATGAAAGCTTCTATGGAGAACATAAAAAAGCATTGTTTCTTTAGAGATATTTGTACATACAGAACATGCACATGCACATCTATGGATAACTATAAAAATATTGTATTTGCCTCAATATAGATAAATTATTTCTCAGGTAGCAAATATTTACTACTAGGCGATTACGGTCTTATGCAGGGCGGGGTCATCCATCAGCCTGGCCTTCACCCTGTCCAATCTGGGACCCTCAGGGAATGTCCAGTTGCCAGTTTAGGCCCAATCCTGTAAACCGGCAGTCAGACATCTCTCTCACAATCCAGGACTGCTGGCTCCTAACCACTAACCTGCCTGTTTGCCCCTAACCGCTTCTGCCTACCAGCCTGATTGCCCCCTAACTGCTCCCCTGCTGGCATGATTGATACCTAACTGTTCCCCTGCCAGCCTGATCACCCCCAACTGCCCTCCCCTGCTGCCCTGATAGCCATAACTGCCCTCCCCTGCTGGCTTGATCACTCACAAGTTCCCTCCCCTGCCGCGATCTGCCTCCTCCACACAAGGCAGTGGAGACAGTGGGACCCACCTCCTCTGTGCATGCAGCCATCCATTTTTTTAATTATTATTTTTTTATTTTGTTTTATTGCTTAAAGTATAACAAAAAGTGTTAAATAAGTCTCCATTTTTTTCCTTTGACCTTCCCCCCTCCTCCCCTACCCCTCAGTCCATTGATTATGCTTATATGCATGCATACAAGCCCGTCAGTTGATCTAACTCCCCCCAACCCTCCCAGCCTTCCAGCTGTAGTTTGACAGTCTATTCAATGCTGTTCTGCCTCTATATCTATTTATGTTCATCAATTTATAATGGTCTTTATTATCCATAAATAAGTGAGCCATCTTTTGACAGTCATCTTGTGATGGCCATCTTGTGACAATATGAGGGCGTGATGTGTGAGAGTGTGATGCCACCTAGGCTATTATAGTATAGAAGAGAGGCCCGGTGCATAAAAATTTGTGCACTTTGGGGGGGCGGGGGGTCCCTCAGCCCAGCCTGTGCCCTCTCACAGTCTGGGATCCCTTGGCAAATGTTCACCTGCTGACTTAGGCCTGCTTACTTGGGGAACCTAAACTGGCAGTCAGACATCAATCTGGCAGCCCGGGGGCCTCAGGGGATGTCTACTTGTCAGTGGAGAGCTTAAGCTGCAGTCGGACATCCTTAGCACTGCTAAGGAGGCAGGAGAGGCTCCCACCACCACCGCTGTACTGGCAGCTGTCAGCCTGGCTTCTGGTTGAACAGAGCTCCCCCTGTGGGAGTGCACTAACCACCAGGGGCAGCTCCTGCATTGAGCATCTGCCCCCTGATGGTCAGTGTGTGTCATAGTGACCAGTCATTCCCAGTTGTTTTGCTGTTAGGGTCAATTTGCATATTATCCTTTTATTATATAGGATGGCTCAAGGAAGAGTCATTAGCCTAGCTGGTTTTGCTAATGGACAAAGGGTCATGGATTCGAGACCAGTCAAGGACATGTACCTGGGTTACAGGTTCAATCCCTGGCCCTGATCGAGGTACATGTAGGACGCAACCAATCGATGTGTCTCTTTCATGTTGATGTTTCTCTCTCTCATTCTCTCTCTCTCTTTCTCTTACTTTCTCTCTCTCTCATTCATCCTGCCTCCCTTTTACTCTCTAAAAAAATCAATAGAAAAATTATCCTCTGGTGAGAATAATAAAAAAGAAGAGTCATTAATGTTTTATTTATGTTTCAAATATGTAGATTTCCAGAGGTTATAAGGACCTTAGTAATCATTTAAACATTTCTAGCTAATAATTTAATAATTTGTTGGAGTCAGGACACCCGCCTCTGTTTGAGGTGACAATTGTCACCAACTTTATGAATATTCTTGAGCACTTAAGATGTGTCAGCATTTTTGGTGTCATCATATGTCAAGGAAAAGATTGTGGAAGGAGGATAGTTGTAAAATTATTTAAGAAAAAAATCTTGTTTCTAAGGAGATGATAATTTCATATAAAACAAAAAAACACATGTCCACAAGAATGAATATTCAATGCAGACTAGGGGAGTCTAGGTAACAAGTAAATGTTTAAAATATGTGGATAATCATTAACCACTTTCTTAAAAGTGTTAAAATAAGACATAATTTTTAAAAATCTTATTCTGATCATCACATTTATAGTACGAACTAATATTGAGTCATGACATAAACCATGATATACTTCTAATTATTAACAAGTATGTGCTACTTCAGTTGTCATTCAAAACATTTAGTAATGTTAGTTAATTGTCTTTATTCTTTATTTAACCCTTTTGTACCCTAGATTCTGATAATATTTGATGCTATTCTCTAGAGTCCAACTGCCATTCACATACTAAAGTAATCCAATTGTGACACCAACTATGAAGTCCTAGGAGTTCTAGAAAAATGAACTCTAAGCCAAGTAACTTTATAAAGGTGACTTTTTGCTAATCCGTAAACTTTGTAAGGGGATTAAAAGTCATTGCCTGCTTCTTAAAAGCCAAAGCTGTAAGATGGAGAAGTTTTTTTGTCTGGTTTTGGTCTTCAACCCAGTGTTTTGCTTTATTTTCATTGTTTTGTGTTTGTAAAGAGTGCATTGGAGAATACACTTCTATACTGAGCCTAGGTAAGGCTATTCATGATCAGTGATTATTCATAACTCTGCAAGAATATAAAATGTTTGCTTTGCTTTTAGAAGGTTGTGGTGATAGATGGGAGTGAAGGCAATCATCTTATGTTCCCCATGAAATGATTTAAGAAATCAATTTGTGGATTATTACTCAGCTATAAAAAAAAAGAAATATTATAATTTTCAACAGCATTGGTAGACCTAGAAGATATTGTGCTAAGTTAAATAAATCAGTCAGAGAAAGACAAATACCACATGACTTCACTTACATGTGGAATCTAAAGAACAATATAAATGAACAAACAAAACAGGCTCATAGATACAGAAAACAGATTGGTGGTTGCCAAATGGGAAAGGGGTTGGGGGCTGTGTAAAATTGTGAAAGGATTAAGAAGTACAAATGGTAGTTACAAAATAGTCACAGGGATATAAAATACAATATAGGAAATATAGTCAATAATATTGTAATTACTATGTAGGTACCAGTAGGTACTGGAAATATTAGGAGGATATTCTATAAAATATATGATTACCTAACCACTATGATATGTACCTGAAACTAATATAAATTAATATTAAATATTTAAAATTTATCAATTGGGGTGAGGAATACAGTCCCAAAACATCTCACCAACAAGCCCATCCCTCATTTGAATAGTGATGGGAAGTGAGGAGTGTCAGGTAAATAGCTCCCCAGGCTCTTATTAGCTCTCCTCCTTATCACCTATGGAGTCAACCCCCACCACTCTTTCTCTCTTCCTTTAGTTTAAGTCTAAAACTGGGGATCAGAGAAGTATGGGTTCTTCTGTAGTTTTCCTGCCCTGCACCAACTCCCTCAGCCTTTACCTATCCTTCTTGTCTCAGGAGCTGTGTTACTGCATTACCCCACCACCACCTGTCTTGGGTTTGATAATTCTCTCTTTAGAATGAGGAAGAGGGCTAAGGTAACAGGAGCTCTCATCTCCCTGTTGCCATTGTGAGACTTAGGGTCTTTATCACACAAGTTCCTTTGACTTCATAGAGAGCAATCGAGGACCCCCCCCCCTTTTTCCTATTGGCCTTGATGGAAACCCTCAAACAACAGGGCACTTCATTTACCCAATCTCATCTTCCCCATCCTACTTGGATTTCCCCACTTCCTGGCTGTGTCATTCAATGTAGGATGTACTGATACAACAAAACACTCCAAAACTTTGTTATTTATTGACTCATATGTCCATGCATCATGTGGGTATATTTTTTTATTCCAGCCTGGCTCAGATGGAGCTGGATAATCTGATGTTCACATGCCTGGGACTTCACTTGAGCTGGCTGAGCTGGCTGATATGGCTTGGATGGCTGGGGTCACTCTTCCTGTGGTCTCTAACCTTCCAGGAGCCTAGCCTGACCTTCTTCATAGGGCAGTCTCTGGTTTCAGCACCACACAAGGGCTGTTCATACCTCTGCTCACATCTCATTTGCTAATATTCTTTGTTCCAAACACAATAAATCTCAGAGCCAACCCAGAATCAAGGGGTGGAAAAATAGACTTAATCTGTGATAGGAGGAGTGACAACGTTCTATTGCAAAGGGGGATGGAATTCAGAATGGGAAAATAGCTATTTTGCAATTTTACACATTGGCAGAGAACTTGGGAAAGGCTCTGGCTGCTGTGATTCTTTTGCCCTCTTAAAATTTCTTTCTCTCAATCCTAAATTTAGGCCTCAGGCTGAAATTGAAAGCTAGGGTTTTTCATTGAGGAATTTTTTTTTCTTTATGGTATGACATTTTAGAATAAATCTTGGCTCTTCCTGCTATATCACATAGGCACTTTTTATTTTCATTTTTTTTCAAAGTATATCTTATTATTTTGCATTAAATTGAGTTAATTATTTTTTAAAAAAAATAAAAAAATGATTCCCACTGCTTTCTAATAGTTTATCTGCCTTTGTATTTGTGATGTATTGATGTTGTTTATAAAATACTAGGGGCCCGGTGCACAAAATTCATGCACAGGGGTCGGGAAGGGGGTCCCCTCAGCCCGACCTTCACCCTCTCCAATTTGGAGTTCTTGGGGACACTCACAATCCAGGATCTCTGGCTCTTAACCGCTAACCTGCCTGACTGCCCTAACCACTCTGCCTGCCTGCCTGCCTGCCTGATTCCCCTAACTGCCCTCCCCTGCCGGCCTGGTCATCCCTATTAACTTTCTGTTTTTATCTTATCCCCTTCTCACACAATTGTATTTGACTTCCTTATTGGCTTCTCCCTCTCACACAATTTTTCTCCTTTATTTAACACTTTTCCTACTGACTCGTTATTTATAAACTTTTATTTCCTCCTTATTTCCTACTTCTGTTCCATCATGATTCTTCCCATTTTCCTACTACCCTCCTTTCCTTCTCACATTCCTTCTTTCCATTATCTTTACCCCTGCCCATCCTCCCCTTTTCCTTTCTTCCCACCTTAATTTTTTCTTCACTCCCTCCCTCTGACCTGCTTGCTCCCTCCCCGATTCCTTCCTTCTTCCCATTCTCCTTTTAAGCTCTACCAGCTCCCCCTTTATAACTTTTCTCTCCTCCCTCTTTTTCTCTCATCCTACCTTTGCCATACATTCTTCTCTACTTACTTTCACTGTTTTAATATCTATCTATCTACCTGCCTAATTATCCACTATTATTTATCTATTTTTCTTTTCTGACTTCTACTTTTAAAATCTGTCCCCAGTACACAACTATACTTGGTTTTCATTATAGGCCCTACCGTTCACTCATACATCCTTTTTTTTAACTCTGCTGTCCATTGACTCTTTTATAAAGTTCTTCCCTCCATCCTGTTCCGACCCTCCCCCACCTGGTTACTTCACCCCAAACTCTCCAAGGCTGCTGCTCCCTCTGCCCCACCACCTGCCCGTTTCTCCATCTCCTGGCTCCCCTGGGGGTTCACCCCAGCTCTGAAGGGAGACCAGGGGCCTCTCACAGGAGACCCCTGCCCCTGTGGCAGAGAAAATGGAGCTGGCGAGAGAGGGGGCCCAGGAGGGGGTGTGTGTGAGAGAGAGATAGGGAGCTGCCCTCCTTCCCCTCTTAAAGCTTCCATGGGAAGGGGGCATTAATTCCCAGCTCAGGGCTCAGCCCCAGCCAAGTGTCAGCTGCCTATGCAGCCCTGGCACAGCACCGCAGTTGCAAAGCAGGAGCACCTCCACCTCTGGACCATCCACCCCTCCATTCGGGGACCTGTCAACGGCACAGCTTCTGTCTCCCTGGACTGCAGTGTGAGAGGCTTCCAAACCGCCCATGGCTGCAGTCCAGCAGGGTAGATGGCTAAGCTTCCTTCCGTCTTAGCCGTCTGCCCTGCTGGACCGCAGCTGCGGATGGCTTGGTTCTCCCGCCCATGGCTGTGTCCTGGATCCCGGGGCAGAAGTCTTCCATCTGCCCTGCTGGACCACAGTGTGCAGCTTCTCCCACAGCTGTGGCCTCTGCCATGTTGGCTGGGCTAATTTGCATATAGTTGCTCTGATTGGCTGGTGGGTATGGCTTAGGCATCCCATAGAAACAGTCAGTTTTAATATGCTTTTATTAAAGTAGATGTTTTATTTTATAGACTATGTTCTTTCTTTTATTTCTCTTCTTTAAGACAAATAAACAAAGAACAACAATAATAAAGCCGCATTATAAAAACAGCCCCATACTGGTCTACATTTTCTCTGAGCTCAATACCTTGACATCATTTTTCTTTGTAGCCAGCTTTGAGGCCATACTGCAGTTCTCACAAACAAATCAATTTGAATTAATTTGCAAAGTAAAGTTAAAGAGACATTGTATTAATTCAAGATATACTAAAAGGGTTGCATTCCTGAGATTGTTTCTTCACTGAGAAAATGTTGATTCCTATACCACATTGCAGTAGTGGGAACCTGACATTTGCATCTTGCACCAAGTGTCCCATGGCTGCCAACTGGTCCATTTTTTTTTTTTTTTAATCTTTGGATATGCCACATAACCAAACAAGAAGGAGTATTGACAGTTCTTTAATTAATTTTTTAGGGGGGAATTGATGGTCTTTAAGGTCTACACTGATGCTTACCTATGCTGAGTCTTATTTCTAATGATATTCTAAGTAGAAGTTTGATAAAATTGTAGAAATGTGTTTCTTGCATGATCTTTGAAGTCACCTCAACCTTTAAATTATAGACTCCTTTTAAAATATAAACTCTAAGTTCTAATGAACTCTACTCCCATAGTTGTGTTTTAATTATAAAACACAAAAAACATTTACCAAAGAAAGACCTCTGTGTTATCTGGAATTCCCATTCATCCCACCCCTCCCCCTAACCCCATATCTTCATCTGTCACCAATAGGTTCTCTAGCAAGGTAGATTTCCTTTAGATTGTAAAATCTGGTTTCATTTGACAGATACACTGCTATACATTTAACCACCTGAAACTAATACAAAATAATATTGAATGTAAGCTGTAATTGAAAAATAAAACGTTAAAAATTAAATTTAACAAAGATTCTGATGATGCCTAAAGATTAACATGGCTCATCAGCATGTTTTACTAAATGACTCTAAATTCCCTTTAGATAGCATTAGCACAAATACAAATATTATAAATGTAGTATCTCTTTATTTTTCTGAAAAGTATAATAAAAGGAGAGCTATAACAAGCATCTTAGGGAAGTGCCTGCATTTGGTTGGAAGTAAACATCTAGGCGAAGCTCTGTAGTGACTCTATCGATCACTGTGTAAGTCACCTCAACTTTACTGGCTTAAAGGAACAAACACATATTATCTCAGGATTTTGGAAAAGCTTAGTTGAGTAGTTCTGCATTAAGGTGTCTGATGAGCTGAAATCACAATATCAACTTGGGCTTTCATCATGTCGAGGCTCATCTAGGCTTGGAGGACCTAGTGGTCTCAGTTCCTTGGCTAGTAGGCTTTTCCATAGGGCTCCTTAAGTGTCCTTATGATGCAACACTAACTCCCCAGAGTGAGTTGATGAAAGAGAAAGAGAAGGAGAGTGGGGAGAGGAGGAGAGGAAGTCACAGGACCTTGTTTTATCTAGTCTCTAAAGTCACGTACTGTCACTTCCACCTTTTTTTTGTTCTTTAGAATTGAGTTACCAAGAGCAGTGCTCATTCAAGATTAGATAATCACACTTAAAGAGAGGAATTTTAAAGAATGTGTTGACTTTTTTTAGCTGCCACATAATCCTCCTATTCTGTAAATTTTTTCAGGGACTGGAATGAATTCACAAAAGATATGTTTATCACATTTTCAGATAACACAAAGCCAAGAATGATATCTTTTACAAGAAGCAAAAGACCTCGAGTTAAGCATTTTTTTTATCAAGTTACAATGCTGTTATGAAACAAAAAAGAATCAATTTAATAGGATGTAATTAAAGGACTGCTTTAAAGTTCATAAAATGTATTGCATGAATGCAACATGGCCCAAACTTTCTGAGAAACAATTTAATTGAATCTATCTTAAATTTTAGTTGGAAACAAGCTTAATATGTGACTATGTAACTATGTTGTGATATAGTTATTTGTACAACTGGTTGCAAAAACCAGTGTATTAACCAGGTCAAGGGTGGGTGGAACATGGTACAGTGACTTATTTATTTATTTATTTTAGATCCCTTGGGAATAATATAATCATTTGTAGGCATGAGGTTCATGGTTAATCTAAATGACCTATCATATATAATAGAAGCCTAATATGCTAAGTGTCAGTCATCCATTCAACCAATCAAAGTGTAATATGCTAATGATATGCTAAGGCCATTCAACCACTTGCTATGACATGCACTGACCACCAGGGGGAAGATGCTCCAACCGGTAGGTTAGTTTGCTGCTGGGGTCTGGCTGATTCCGACTAAGCAAGATGGGCTGGACATGCCCTGGAGCCCTTCCATTGTCCCTCCCCAGCTAGCCAACCTCCTGTGTCCCTCCCTGGCCCTAATTTTGCACCAGTGGAATCCCTCAACTTGGCCTGCACCCTCTGGCCATCCAGCACCTCTTGGGGGATGTTGGAGAGCTGGTTTCAGAAAATCCTGCTCAACGCAGGAACTGCCCCTTTGTGGTCAGTGCACTCCCACAGAGGGAATCCCACTCAGCCAGAAGTCAGGTTCATGGCTGGCAAGTGCAGTGGTGATGGCAGGAGCCTACTAAGGATGTCTGACTGCTGGCTTAGGACACCCCCCAAGTGTTCCCAGATTGCAAGAGGGCGCATGCCAGGCTGAGGAAACCCCCCTCCAGTGCACAAATTTCATGCACCAACCCCCTAATAATTTATAAACAACAGAGGTGTCATACATCTAAACAGGATTACTATAGATTAATTAATATAGTTTATTATGGCATCAGAGATGTTGATATTGGGGTAACTTTCCTATTCTTGAGGATGAAAATGTTTCTTTTTTTTCATTAAAATTGCCCTCCCAAACCTCCTACCTCTCCTCTGAACTATATAGAGATACCACATATATTTGTTTGAATGAGCAATTTTTTTTAAAAAATAGCTATTGGCATTATGTTGAGTTGGATATCCTCCACATGAGAAGAATGAGAGGAAAGGGGAATGGGGAGTGGAGCAAGCTAGCTAGGGATAAATGAAAGAGACCAACAGGGCTGATGAGAGCCTAGTCAGATGTGATTCAGTGGTTGGGCATCACAACTTACAAACTAAGAAGTCACGGTTCAATTGCTGGTCTGGGTACATTCCCAAGTTGCAGGCTCGATCCCCAGTGTGGGGCATGCAGGAGGTAACCGATCAATGATTTTCTGTCATTATTAATGTTTCTATCTCTCCTTCTCCCTTTCTTTCTGGAATCAATAAAAATATTTTAAAAACTAAAGAGAACAGGCGATCACACAGAGGGTGAACATACAGGAATGCATGGGTCAAAGGGAAAAGTGAGCCCCCAAATAATACTGTGGCTTTTGCAACAAGGAGGAGATCAGTGATAGAGCGAATCTTGAAGGGATTATATGTCAAAAGGCTGGAGACTGAATGTTAAGGCTCTATGTTGAAAGGAACATTTGAAAAGATTTGACATTAAAACAATGTGTAGTGGAGTAATGCTTGTTAAGTTTGTCTTCCTTTAAAGTTTAATCCTTCTGAATTTGGTATTGTCATAACAATAACAAGAGTAATAAATAATATATCCAACATTTATTTTGTCCCAAACATTGTGAAAACTGCTTTACATACTTTTACTTCTCAATTAAATCTCACAACCCTATTTTTCAGTCATTATAATTCTCATTTTATATACATGAAGAAGCTAAAGCTTATAGACACACCAAGATAGATATACATAACCTATTTATCAGAAAGGAACTAGACAAATCTAGATAGTGAAATTGACTAGGCATATTTTAAAATAATTATAGAAGGAAAACAGTGGCAACATTTGAAGAAGGAAAACAAATTTTGTAGTCAATTTATGTAGTGTTACTTTATAGGCTGTCATTTTTTTAAGGTGGCTCTTAATAGATGCTAGATAGAACTATCATACTGAAGAAAATTCTATTAGATATTATATGGAAACATTTTCTTAAACTATGAAAGCAAATAAAGATATGTAGTCATCTGACCTTTGATTTTTAAATCTTTCTAGTAGTGAAAGTATCCTTGATGGATGAGGATAAGTGAGGAGAAACTTTAACAGCAATGAGCTTAAGGAAGACAGTGGAGAATAGCTTCAAAATACAGGGAAAGGACATGGATTAGTGATTTATGTTCTAATTGTTGCATTAGGGCTCATGGTCTTTAGTGTAGCAACACTTCAACAGATATGAAAATTTGATTTAGATTTGGAATATGAAAGAGAAGTTTAATGTTCATGTGTTTGCATATAAACTCACTTCAGCCAGTCTTGACAAAGGTCCAGAAATAGAGACATGAACATGTGGTTAGCTGGACATAGAGCACCTGGGTTACATCTCTAGCATGGTTCTAATTTTTATCCCCTAGTCTACCTGGTATTCCAACATAAGGACTGAATGCATATAGTCATATCAGTAAGAGAACATAGGCAGAGACCAGAATTCAATGGAAACATCAAGACTGGAAAGGTTCTGCAGGCTGGGATTCTCCCCATTTTTCCAACCATATACACACTCATACATCGTTGCTGTTGATTGGGAGAAAGATCTTCCATGTTGGAACCTTAGACACAAGTCAGGGAAAGATACTGAGAATTAAAATTAACCAAAGTCTCTTGCTACTTCCCAAGCTAAGTCCTTGCCTGGATTATAACATTTTATTTAGATAAAATCTGGCAATATAGGCATTATTATATTTATCTCTCTTTTTGAACAAATGAAGAAACTGAGGCATCTGGATTAAGTAAATTGCCCAAGTGCACAAAGCTGGTAAATGTGTAAGAACACACCCAATGTCTGACTTCATAGCCAATGCTCTTTTCACTTGTGTTGGAGTCAGCATTGCTTGGTGAATTGATACTATGACTTTGACATAGGAAGGACATGACAACACAGGGGTGAGCAAAAGTAGGTTTACAGTTATAATACAAATAAGTAATACAATAATTAATAAATAATCTATACTAATAAAAGGGTTATATGCTAATTAGACTGGGAGACCTTCCAGGTGTCCTTCCAGACACACCCATGGTGATGGGGCCTAGGCAGAGGCGGTTAGGGGTGATAATGCCAGCAGGGGAGGGCACTTGAGGGCTATCAGGCTGGTTGGGGGTGAGCAGGCTAGTGGGGGGGCAATTGGGGGCAATTGTGCCAGCAGGAGGGGGCAG
>PVJC01026849.1:0-15406 GCA_004026665.1 Murina feae
TCACCCCAGAGGGTGTGGCAAGCCTGGATGAGGGGCCAAGGGCAGTTTTCAGGCTGGCCACAGCTCCCACTGACCCTCTGGGCCATTGCCTGGGAAGCAATGGAGTGGCGCTGGCCACCCCATAGGCTTCCCAGGAGGGGGCATGGGGTCCCCCCACCCCCCAGGCTTCTCCGCCAGGGAGGCCATTCCAGTGTTGCTGACCACAAGATCGGCCTCCCAGCAGGGGGCTTGCGGGGTCCAGCTTGCCCCGGGAGGCCGTTGGGGCCCCGATTGGCCTCCCAGCAGGGGGCTTGCGGGGTCCCGCTTGCCCTGGGAGGCCGTTGGGGCCCCCATCGGCCTCCCAGCAGGGGGCTTGCGGGTCCCGTTTGCCCCGGGGAGGCCATTGGGGCCCCGATCGGCCTCCCAGCAGGGGGCTTGCGGGGTCCCGCCAGGCTGGTCCCCGCTTCCCCCGATAGCTTCTCCGCGGGGGAAGGCATCTGGCGGCCCAGGGCCCCAGATACCTTCCCAGGACCCAGGCTCCCAAGATGGCGGAGCCCAGGGCTGCGGCCTCCGCCATCTTGGCTGGGCTAATTTGCATACAGTCACTCTGATTGGCTGGTGGGCGTGACTTAGGCCGCCCCAAAGAAACGGTTAATTTTAATATTACGCTTTTATTAGTTTAGATACACAGATATATATATATTTTTTTTGTTTTTTTTGTTTTGTTTTTTACAGAGAGGGAGAGGGATAGAGAGTCAGAAACATCGATGAGAGAGAAACATCGATCAGCTGCCTCCTGCACACCTCCTACTGGGGATGTGCCCACAACCAAGGTACATGCATGCCCTTGACCGGAATTGAACCTGGGGCCTCTCAGTCCGCATACTGACGCTCTATCCACTGAGCCAAATTGGTTAGGGCGGTTTTTATTTTTAAAAACATATTTTCATTTCAGAAGGGAAGGGAGAAGCGGGGAGAGATAGAATCATCAATGATGAAAGGGAATCATTGATTGAGCCTGCAACCTGGGCATATGTCCTGACCAGGAATTGAACTATGACCTCCTGGTTCATAGGTCAAGACTCAACTACTGAGCCATGCCAGGCAGGCCCAGCAGGGAGACTATTTAGACAATATAAGTAATCCAGGCAAGAAATGATGATGGCTTGCAGCAGGGAGGCCAGTGGCAATGGTGAGAAGTGATGAGCTTTAGGTTTTTATTTTTTTATTATAGTTACTTAAGTTTATACAATATATTTTTAATAATAGCTATTTTTTCATAACAAGTTCACAATATTTCTAAATAGTCACATAATAGTGATTAGATTCTAGACTCTGTACATGAGGCACTGAGGGATTGGATATTTCATGGCCTAATGACTTACTGAAAAGTCTGAAAAGATAACCAGGCTTTTGTTGTCAGAGAGAATGCTGTTCAGCTGAACCAGTGTCTGACCTGATTTGACAGATTTTTAGATTGTTGTAAAATCATGCGGTACTAAGGAAATTAAATGAAATTGTGATTCCCTAAGGGGGTGATAATGGCAATTTGGAAAGAGTCATTATTCATTGCAGAAGATCTGCCTTGCAGGATGCTAAGCCAGCCTGGCTCCAGCTCCCTAAATGCCAGTGCTGGCTACCTCTTTTCTCCTACTTCCTAACAGCCCCGAGATCCACACTTTTATTGTTGTTAGTCCTCGCTGGAGAATATATTTTCCCATTGATTTTTCAGAGAGTGGATGAGAGGAGGGAGGGCGGATAGATAGAGAGAGAGAGACATCGATGTGAGAGAGACACATTGCTTGGTTTCCTCCTGCACGCGCCTTGACTGGGCCTAGGATTGAACCTGCAACACAGATATGTGCCCTTGATCAGGAAATCAAACTCTTGACCCTTTGGTGAGTAGGCTGATACTCCAACAACTTAGTCATACTGGCCAGGGCATCCGCTCATATTTTTCGGGAAAGCCAAAGAAGTATGGCCTCTAACAGAGTGTGATTGTTTTTCTTTCCCTGACAGTATTATGCCTACCTGTATTCTTACGTGATGCCCCAGGCCATCCGAGATATGGTGGATGAATACATCAATTGTGAGGACATTGCCATGAACTTCCTTGTCTCCCACATCACTCGGAAACCCCCCATCAAGGTGAGGGTTCACTATTGATGGGTCTGGGGTGCATGAATACTGAATTCACTTAGTTTGCAGTAGTGTGGTGTGTAACCGTACCTCAGAGTCCTCATCTGTAAAATGGGGATAATGATACCATCAAACAAAAAAGGATCGTCTGAAGGTTAAATTAGTTGCCAATTCAATAGCTCTTCACTCCTAAGGGTAAAATGGATAGAACTCAGGGATTTGGAACTTGGTTGGGAAAAATGTTACATCTTTAAGTTTTACTAATCTCTAACTGGAATTTTTATCAGTTATGAAACAGGCTACAATTCATAAGGGCCTTTGCAGTAATTGTGATTTGTCACCAGTAGTACTCAGGCATTTTCATATCACATTTGCTGTTGCATCTCAAAGTGCCACTTGTGTTCATCACTGCCTTGAAATTTCGGTAGTTATTAACTACCAAATGCATTTAGATCTTGCTACCAAATGCATTTATAAAAGAACACATATATTACTGTATTTCAGTATAACTTGTTTCCTTTGTAATCACATGTAGTTAATTTTATGCATTTAAAAACACTCTGAGGTGTAGTCCACAGGTTTCCCCAAATTGCTAAGGCAGAGCGGAGGCGACTTCTGTGGCACAAAAATTTAAGAATGTCTGGGTTAAATTATGTAAAGCTCTAAGAATGATGCCTGGCACATAAGTAAGTGCTATATAAGTTAATTTACTTTAAAACAAGAACAAAAGTGCTATCAGAATTTTAGAAATTTGAGTTTGTTTTTATCTTTGAGTTGCTGAGTAGATTTGATCAGAGTATCCCAATTTCATGCTCAGTGCATTGAAAGACCATTTCCATCACCCTTTCTATCATCGTTTCAGGTTCAGATGAGTGAGAGCTCTCCTGGTGAGGGCTAGGGGAGGCCTGGTAAGGGCCTTCGCAGTGATTAATACTAGAGAATCTGTGTGTCAATTTAAATGAGCAGTATTTATGACCGTGCTCTGTCAGTATTCATGCCGTAGCCTGATGTCCTTAGAAACATTGCTTAAGACCTTATTTTATTATTGTTTAAAAGGCATATTATCTAATCTAACAAAAGAGTAATATGCAAATTAACCATCACTCCGAGGCACCTAAACCATGCCCACCAGCCAAGCCATGCCCACCAGCCAGTCAGAGCGACTGTATACAAATTAACCCAGCTAAGATGGCGGCCGGCAGCCACAGAGCTAGAACAAGCAGGAGGCTTGCCCTGGCGATGCAGGAAGCTAAGGTTCCTATCTGCCAAGGCCGGCTGTGGCAACAAAGTTTCCACAAAAAGTTTCAATTATAGAAAATAAATAAACCCCAGAGACCTGCTTCCAGCCTTGGGCTCAAGGAAGCGCAGGGAGCTTGGGTTGTCAGGGGCAATCCGACCAGGGCTCTGGTTAAAGCAACAAAGTTTCAACTTTAGAAGTTAAATAATTCCAGATACCAGTTTCCAGCCAGCCTCCCTACAAACAGCCATCAGCCCCTCACCCAGGCTGGCCACACCCCATGGGGTGAGGGTCCCCACTGGGGGGCTTGGCCAGCTTGCAAACAGCCATCAGCCCCTCACCCAGCAGGTGGACATCCCCAGAGGGGTCCCAAACTGTGAGAGGGCACAGGCCAGGCTGAGGAACCCCTCCCCGAGTGCACAGATTTTTGTGCACCAGGCCCCTAGTTTAATATTATAAAATAATAAGTTATCTTTATGGATATCATTACTGCCATGAGTATATAATATTTTATTCTTACATATTGAAGGTAAGTTTTATATAAGTAACCAGCAGTCTGTACTAATAATGATAAGTCATATCTTTGGTGGGAAGCATTGTGATAATCAAAGGACATTGGATCCATGCAAAAGAGGGTAACAAGTGGGGGCCAGGTGGAGGTGGACAAAGGGGAGTGTAAAGAGGGGACATTTTAATACTGTCAACAATAAGAAAAATTTACGTAAAACAACACAAAAGAGAGGGAGAAAAGCATTTAGGGGCCTTCTGTGTCCATTTATACCTAGCAGGCCTTCTTCCAAGTGTGGCTCAGGGTTATAACTTTTACTCCTGATTACCCCATAGTTTCTTCTATCCTAGTGCCTTCTGCTAAAGCCCCACAAAAGAATAATTAGCAAAATAATGCACCAATTGTGTGGGTTTTTTAAAAATTGTGAATGATAATAGTCACAGTTTATTTTCATAAAAGTAGTATGTTTGCCAGGTACAGTGAAAATGGCCCTTAGCCCCTCACCCAGGCCGCCCATGCCCCAAGGGAACCCCTATCCTGATCTGGGACACCCTTCAGGGCAAACCAGCTGGCCCCCACCCGTGTACCAGGCCTCTAGCTTTACTAGATCTGATATAAAACAGTGAAAAGCATACTTCTTTGCAAACTTTATGGTTTGGGAAACAAGGCCTTAGAAAGAAGTTAATGATTGGTGAAATTTTCTATTCCTCCTTCTCCTTTCTTATGTGGCTAAGCTTCAGCTAAGATGTGTGCTTCCATTTATACTTCCCTCGTAGGTCAGATACAGCCATGAAAGTCAGGCTCTGAGTGATTAGGTGTCACCTGAAACTCTTACAGACATGATGAATTTTTCATCTTCATCAAAGTGTGTTTGTCTATATTATTAAACACTGGCCTAATCTCTTCAGTGTAGAGAATGAGATGGAAATAATTTGCACATGACATATATGCCTCTTACCAAGTGAAAACTTAAGAAGTAATTATTCTCTGTGAATTTTCTCAGTCTTATGAGAATACTAGGGACCCAGTGCACAAAATTTGTGCACTCGGGGGGGAGGGTCCTTCAGCCCGGCATGTGCCCTCTCGCAGTCTGGGACCCCTTGGGGGGATGTCCATCTGCTGGTGTGCCTGGCCAGCCTGGGTGAGGAGCTAATGACTGTTTGCAGCTGGCCAACCCCCCCAGTGGGGACTCTCACCCCATGGAGGTGTGGCCAGCCTGGGTAAGGGGCTGAGGGCCGTTTTCAGACTGCCCACAGCTCCCACTGACCCAATGTCCCAGCGAGGCTGGCTGGAATCAGGTTTTTGGGGTTTATTTATCTTCTATAATTGAAACTTTGTTGCCTTGAGCAGAGGCCTAGTCAGGCAACAAAACCTCCTGTTTGCTTCAGCTCTGTGGCTTCTATAATTAAAACATTGTTGCCTTGAGCAGAGGCCTGGCTGGCCTAGGCAGGCAGTTTCAACTTCATCGCTGGTGCAATGAAAGCCTCCTTTTTGCTCTAGCTCTGTGGCTGCCGGCCGTCATCTTGGCTGGATTAATTTGCATACATCCACTCTGATTGGCTGGTGGGCATGACTTAGTTGTCTTAGAGTGATAGTTAATTTGCATATTACTCTTTTATTAGATAAGAAATATTCACGTCAAGATCAGAGTGAACTTTTTAAAATCAAAGGCCTAATAAATTAAGAATGCCTTCAAAGTTTGAGTTAATTTCTTCAAATTCTGAGTCCAGTTATGCACTTTGTAGTTTAGAACCAGTTAGCGCTATTTTTATTAACTTACCTACTTTTAGTAGCATCAGGTATGTGTACTATTTTGTATTCTAAAATAGTAATTTCTTTTTGTATTAAATACTTCAAAATTACACTGTTGAACTAACTGTTCTCTCCCTTGTTAAAATTAGAAAGATTGGCCCTAGCCAGTTTGGCTCAGTAGATAGAGTGTTGACCTGCAGACTGAGGAGTCCTGGGTTCGATTCCAGTCAAGGGCATGTACCTTGGTTGCAGGTTCCTCAGCCCTGGTTGGGGTGTGTGCAGGAGGCAACCAATTGATGTGTCTCTCTCACATTGATGTTTCTCTCCTTCTCCTTCCCACTCTCTAAAAATCAGTGGGAAAATATCTTTGGTTGAGAATTAATGAAAAAAAAAACCACAAAAAAATTAGAAAGGTTGGTTGATTTTATGATTAGCAGTGTTCTCTTAATAATGTTAGCATCTTAACAATACTGACTAAAGAACAGGGAGTTAATGTTCTTAGAGCAATTGCTGCTTTGAATATTGTAATGTTATATTTTCCAGGAGGAAAAAGATCTAGACTGTAAGTAGGCTTTATGCAGAATAAGGATTTGGGGGATAAGATTAAAGATGTTTAGGTACAAACTTAGAATGAGTAGTAAATAAGCCATGGCGACATAATGCGCGTTATAATGGCTAGGGGCAATAACATTATCATATTGCTGCATCGGCAATCATATTGCAAGCCGAGGATCGCTGGCAACACCAGAACTGAGGGGGCAGGGAACAAGCTGTTCCCCAAGCCTTCTGAGAGGATGGACACCTTGACTTCAGACTTGTAGCATCCAGGACTGTGGGAGGGTAAGTGTTTGTTTTCCAAGTCTCTAGATTTGTGATAATTCGTTTTAGTGGCCCTGGGAAATACAGTCACTATCTTGCCTTCAGTGGTGCTCACACCATTGTTTTCCTTTATGCTTTTGACAACTAAGCATCCATCCCTAAGCACTGTGGCTTACTTGTAAGATAAACCTTTTTGTGTTAAAGTAGATTTAGATTTACAGACAGTTGTAAAACTAATACAGAATTCCCACCTACTCCATGCAGTTACCTTGTTATTAGCATCTTATATCCCAATGAGTGAACCAATATTGATACACCGTATTACTTGTCTATCCTTTATTTGGATTTCCTTAGTTTTTGCTAGAATGATAATGTAGTAGAACAATGTAAAGTATAACCAACAGCATATGTGAGCAACTGTGTGCCCTAAACTCGCAGTTCCCACATTCTTGGTCCACATTCCATTGTTCTGTGGAGTAGAAAGCCTGACTAGAGCACGAGGAGCTGACTCTGCATAACTAGCCCACACCTAGGGCACAGGCCACACTCGGGATTGAGGCCAGACAAGTTACACCTGCTGCCCCAGTGAAGCCCATAGAGAGGCTCTGGACTGGCAGGGACTACTAGACCATGGAGAGTCTGCAGCAGACATATGCACCCCAGGCTGATCGATTCCCTACAGTTCCCTTAGCCACATTCCCACTAACTGGAGAGGTTAGAGGAGCAACCCAGGAGCTGCCTTTAAGTCAGTGCTTGGTCATTGTTCAACAGGGTTAAGTACAAAACGAGTTCCACAAGTGAGCTTGACCAGAACCGGGCACAGCAGGGGAAAGATTCCAAGGCCCCTTTTGGTGCCCAGCACAGACGGTGGGAGGGGGAGATGTGTGTGGGCACAGTGGCACGTTCTGTTCTGCTGTCCTGGCCTGATGGACACAGGTCCTACCAGCTTTCTGGATTTGCCCTCTGTTGGCCCTGAGCTTTCACTTCTGAACCTAAACTTCCCAGCCTGGAGTATACACAGAGCGGGCCTGCCAGAGGCAGAGGGCTCTCTGAGGAGGGTGAGAATGGGAGGGTCTTCCACACACCTCCATTGGGTGGGGCAGGTAAAGAGCACGCTGGGTCCCAGAGGCACAGCCCCTGAGCTCCCAGCAGGAAGGAGTTCAGCTGGGAGAAGGGGAGGAAGTCAGTGTCTTTTTTCTGTGCCAAGATCACTTGGCCATTTAAAATTTTATATAAATGGAATCATACAGTGTCACTTCTCAATGTCTCTTAATCTTGTTTTCATATTTTTAAAGCTTTTTGTCAGTATTTTCCATGTATTCTATATAACTTTAGTGTACTTTTCTTCACTAACATTTTTTTCATGCCCATCAATTGAGTTTGATTTTACTTAATATACTTTTCCTTCTGTTGTTCTATTTGGTTCCTTTTCATATCTGTTAGGACTTTTTTAATAGTCCCTGTTTCTTCTATTAAACTTAGAGAAATCGTTCAAAATTATATCATAATATTATATACATTTATTGTTACAATCACGGGGATCTGATTCTGTTGTTTGTTTCCTCCTATGTGGCTCATTTCCATTCTTGTGACGTTTTTTCTTGTTAATCCTCACCCAAAGAATATTTTTCCATTGATTTTTAGAGAGTGGAAGGGTAGGGGACAGAGAAACATCAATGTGTGTGTGAGAGAGAGAGAGACATCGATTGGTTACCTTCTGCATGCGCCCAGACAGGGCCAGGGATTGAGCTTGCAACCGATGTACAAACTGTTGACCAGGAATCGAACCTGAGACCCACCCTTCAGTCCACAGGCCGACGCTCTGTCCACTGAGCCAAACCGGTTAGGGCTTTGTGACTTTGTTGTTAATTCTCACATGAGGATATGTTTTCCATTGCTTTTCAGAGAGAGTGGGGGGCGTGGAGAGAGAGAGAGAGAGAAACATTGATGTGAGAGAAACACATCAACTGGTTGCTTCTCGCATGTGCCCCGACTGGGAGTGAACCACAACCGGGTACATGCCCTTAAGCTGGAATCAAACCTGATGCTTGGTCTGGTGCTCTAGTCGCTGGCCACACCAGCTAGGGCACATTTTGTGACTTTTGATTGTGAGGTTATATTCTTTGAGGTTTTACCTGTGTCTCTTTGAGCTCTGAGTTTGGACCTGAGAGGATTTGCATTTCCCCTTGCATCCCTCAGGTCTACTTGAGACCTGTGTAAGCTAAGTGAGCACCTTGGGACTGTTTAGGACACACAGCAACATACATTCTAGCCTCATGTGTGAGGGCCAGTGTGTGCTTAAAAATGGTCAGAAGTGCTGTTCCTCCTCTGCTTAGAGTTGAGACTGAGCAGAAAACGTTTCCTTATTGTCGCTCTCTGTGGGCTGCCTCTGTCCCACGCAGCATCTGGGTCCAGCCGTTTCCAGTGCTTCACACAGTCTCCTCTCTGACTTCACGCTCTTGCCTCCTGAGTCTGATAAAGACCCCACGCTCCTGGCTGCCTCACTACATTCAGGCCTTTTCATTCTTTTGGCCTCTGAGGATTTTATTTTTCATTATAAGCTCAGACATATATTTAAAGAAATGGTTTGCATATATTTTACCCTGTTTTTCCCCCCAGGTATTCTGTGCTGAGGGGTTTTATAGAATGGCTCTTCAGAATGCGTCAGTACACTCTGCTGGTGCATTTGCCCCTGTGAGCCGCCACTGGGGGTGCGTGTATCCAACCACAGTGGCTGCAGCAAAAGCTGAGTCTGCCCATTCCAGACTTATGTGGCCAGCCACACTGTTGATAGTGAAGCTGTTTCTAATTGCTTGAAATTTCCTAATAATAAAAACTGACCCTGGTCAGTTTTTCCAGTAAAATACAGGGTCCCATGTATTTTGTAATTTTTTAACTTTTTATGGGGGTGTAGTATTTTATAATTATTTAACTAGTCCCCTTTTGATGGGTCATTTTCTAGTATTTTGCTATTAAAGATATTGAAAAACAACTTTATACCTACATTTTGCTGGGCAGCCAAGAAGAATACTAGAAGCAGTTACTAAACAGGTAACACTGACCACTTTAAAGCTCCTGATACCTGTTAATTATAGGCTGTTTGGGAAGAGCCCCTTTACATGCAGTCACATCTGTGGCAGGCAGGCAGCCTGGCACTGGCCCTGACTCCCTCTGAGCACATGTGGCTGTCTGAGACCGGGTCTTTCCTGTGGACGTGGAAGCATCGGGTTGGTTAAGCTGTGGGGTTTCTGTGTTGGCACCTGTGATCCTCACTGTGCTCCTTCTTCCCTGTTCCAAGGTGACCTCACGGTGGACTTTCCGATGCCCAGGATGCCCCCAGGCCCTGTCCCATGATGATTCCCACTTTCACGAGCGGCACAAATGCATCAACTTCTTTGTCAAGGTGTACGGCTATATGCCCCTGCTGTACACGCAGTTCAGGGTGGACTCTGTGCTCTTCAAGACCCGCCTGCCCCATGACAAGACCAAATGCTTCAAGTTCATCTAGGACCTGCAGGTCTGGGGAGAGGATGAGCAGAGTGAGGGAGGTGGCTCCGAGACATGGAAGGACCCCAGGCACATCCACTGGGTGGGTGGCCCAGACCCTCTGCTGGGAGAGGCAGCGGGAAGAGTGGAAAGGAAATAGTTGCCTTTCTTTTGAAGCTGCCACGCTGGGCCTGGAACCCAGACAGAGGACACTGGGACTCCCTGCACAGGCACTGACTGATAGCTTACACTGAGGACATGGGGACTCTGAGAGTCACTCACACAGGTCATAAGCCCAGGACAGCTGGTTTGTGGTTTTTAAATCCAGTAACAACTATTATTATTATTTAAAAAGAAAATGTTTCAGATTTACCATTCGAGGCTTATTTATATATGTGTGTGTGTGTGTGTGTATATATATATATATATATACACACACACACACACATATATATGTGTATGTATAAATACATACATGCACACACACACTCACATGCATATACATATATATATTTGGGGGGAATTTGAAATTTCTGCCTATCTCACAAAGTGAGGGACCCACCACGGCTCCTGATGTTCTCTCTTGGTGGAAATGGATCCTGGCCTATGGATTTGGCTCGTCCTTAAAGATCATTTCCATTTTCCCCAGAGGATGTGCAGAAACAAAAAAAACCCCCTCTTCTGGGGCCCGGGATGAGATAAGACCTGTCGGTTTGTTCCTTCTCCCTTTGCACTGCCAATGGCGCACCGTGACTCCCGTCTTCTCTCCCTTGAGTCCCTGGGGAGGGAGGACTCGCATCTCTGGGACAGTTGAGCTTCCTTGAGCTGGATCACTGGTGTGTGTAGAGTCACAATGAGGTCCTGCTGTCCCAGGACTGTCCCTGCTCTTTCCTTCTTTTCCGTGATGGAACCAGAGGAATGAGGAAGGAAGGCGACCCCAAGGCAGCACTTCCAAGTGGCTCTTTTGTCCCGCCCTCCTTTTATAAATACGTGTTTTGGCTTCAGGCTTTCCTGAGGGTTGTCTCCTATGTAAGAGAACAGACTGGTGGGCTGCCCTCCCAGGTGTGGTCTGGTCTGAAGCGGTTTGCAGGTGGGCTTTCTCTCTGTGACTTGGAATAAGCAAGCGTCCTTCGTGGCCCCCCCCCCCACCCCCCCGGCTGGCCGGTGAGTCTTACACAAGGCAGCTGCCTTGGGATAAATACCTGGGTGAAATTCACCTTCCCCTACACCATATGTTACCTGTAGTTTTTGGATCCCTAATGCCTGGTTGTTCCAGAACACCCCGAGGTATATGGTATGTGCCAGAATAGTGGGAGGATCTAATGCCCTTTCCTTGACTTCTGACTGAAATATCATAGGCATTTTCACCCACATTATCACTTTCCTTGGGTTTAAATTTCTATTTCCTGGGCTGAGATAGAAAAAAGGTCATTTTTCTTTTGTGGTGACGGCAGTAGAATAAGCAAAGAGGGTGTTAGTGGCAGTTGGCAGGGATTCAGCCCATGCCTTTGGCCATTTTTCTGGACCCCACTTCCTTCCAGTGAAGTTGAGTGAAGCTGGTTTTCTGCACCTGAACAAAAGCTCAGGTTTGTCCTGGTCATGCACATGCCTTAAACCGGTCCGTCTTCCCCAGACCTTGACACCTGTGCTTCTATTTCTTGGGGGCACATTCTCCTGTGACTTGCCTGTACCAATGGGTTCTCTTCAAGTATCATTTTGAAGCCAGGCTCTGTCCTGTAGATACCACCCAACCGTAGGGCTAGGTTGACCTAAGTGGCCTCTCCATGGGCAAGCAGGACCAGGGCTGCTCCCAGAGGGGGTAGGGTCCTCCAGGGTTCTCAGCGGCATCTTCTCGTGGCCCTCCTGCCGAGGCAGCTGCCTAGGAGATGGAGTTAATGCTTCTCAGTAACCCAGCAAAGGGTCCAGACTCCCAGCATCTTAACTTTCTAGCGTCCTTTCCTTGACTTCTGACTGTATTCTTTCTAGCAGTAGCCTTCTTCCCTCGGGAAGCCAAAGAGTGTGGTGTTTTGAGCTATGTATGTGGCTGCTATTTTTATCTTGTTTATTTTAATGTGAGGAACTAATATACTGCCCTTCAGTGGGACGTGGTGGGAAACGAGCAGTCTGTGTTACGATCTCCTCCAGAGGAGCCAGCTGGGTGGGCCCCTGAAGGCTGTTGGTGGATCCAGGAGTAGCTGAACGGGCTGAGATCATGGAGAGCGTCAGCATGTGCTGTTGGCAAGGTTGTGATGCCGGAGCTTCAAACAAGGATGCTCTACTGGGACCTGGATGGACACTGACATGAAGGACCCCACACAGCAGGCTCTGGTGGACACTAAGAAAACAGCTGTGTTGTCAGACACTCCTAAGCAGCAGGGCAGGCGGATCTTAGCATGGCCACTGGGTTTTGCCACATGGCTTGGTGGTGGTGGTGTGTGTGTGGGGTGGGCAGGTACTCCTGCTTAGAAGGCCTTTGGTGCTGTTCGTCACCTTGGGAAGCCCGATGTCACCTACACCACCTGTGACTCACCTGGAACAAGGAACAGCTCTGAAGATCCATGCGGGTTTCCTTGGCTGTTGAAGGTAACACCCAGGGCCCAGGACATCTTGCTCTCCAGGTAGCGGTTTGCTCTTCTCCATGAGGGGAATCCCAAGTGAGGGCCTCCCAAGGTGCTCGGCGGCCGTTCTGCGCTGGGCACCTCTGGCCAGGCTCTGTCGGCTGTGGGCGCACTTCCAGCCGGGGCCTGCGCACGGGGCCGAGGGCCCATCTGTGTGGGAGGGTAACCCCTTCAGTAGTTGCCTGCCTGTGTGCTCACGAGCTCCTGGTTTGAGATGATGACACTTAGAAGGGGGAGCTCTCTGCTATCCATGCCATGTCCATCCACCCACCCTTTCTAGTCATGAGCACAATGGTCTGACATGGGATTTTTGTAAAAAAATAAAATACATGGCGACTAACTCAAGCAGCGTGGTGGTCTTTTGTGGTTTCCTCTGCAAGGACAGAGAGTGGCCTGAGAGAAGGTGCTTGCTGGTTCTAGGGCACAGCCTGGAGCCTGTGTTCCTGTACCCAGATGTCACTGAACACAGGCACGGACCCGGCTGCCTGGTCTGTGCCCGCTTCTTTATTTAACCAGTCACACAGAGAGGAATCCAGGTGTGAGTGGGATGGCATGTGGCATGTATGCCACCTTTAATTTTTCATGGTAATTTTAAAAGGTGTGGATGTGGCGAGTGCATGGGAGCTTGTGTGTGTGTGTTCCAGTGCAAAGGACGGGGCTGGCCTGGAGTGGCCTGGGTTGGTCGAGAGGTCGCTTTGTTGAGATACGAGGAGTCCCTGAAAGTACCTACGTCTGGTTGGTGCTTCTCAAATGTCAGAGCCCAGTCCTTCGGTGTCTGTGGTTCCCGATGCTGCTTGACTATGTAATCAAAGCCATCCTGAGAGAGAGCGTGAGTCAGGTGTTGCAGATGGTTGAAATTGGAAAGAGGACAGGAAACTGGGGTAAACTGAGTTGGGGGGGCTCCTGTCCTAGGCTCTGTGGTTGGGAGTTTGGGTCACACTGGCAATCCTAAGTGTGTGGGACCCAAAGTCTGATACCTGCAAGTAGTGTTGACAATCACGCAGGTAGGTTTGTGGCAGGTGAGGCAGGTAGATATCATACAGGGTGGGAATGCACACTTGGGTCTGGAGCTTTGACTGCCAAGTTCCTATTCTTCCAACCGTCCATCTTGTTGTAGTTTGTCCTGGGACCAGAGAGCCTTGAGGAAGTTGCACGAGGCTGCAGAAATGGGCGTTTTACTGAACACGGGCTGCTGTCAGTTCCTGCTTGGACTTCACTAGGTAAGCGGAAGTGGCCAGTGTTAGTGGTTGATAGTATTGCCCATGAAATCGGCTCCAAAGTATTTACAAAAATGTGTTCGGGAAGGATAATGTTGCAATTAAGGGTATGGGGCTCTGGAGTCAGTTACACGGATTCAAATCTTAGGTTTTCCACTAAGCTGTGGGGGAGCAGTTTATCTGCTCTATTAAATTGTTTGGGGTGACACTGGTCAATGTGAACATACAGGTTTCAGGTGTGGGTTTCTATGTTACAAGATCTGGATGTTGCACCATGTGCCTACCACCCAAAGTCAACTCTTCTGTCTCCAAATATTAGGACCCCATTCTCCACCCACCACCTCCCCTCTGGCAACCACCATTCTGTTTGTGTTCACGAGTTTCAGTTTTATATTACACATATGAGTGAAATCATATGGTTCTTAGCCTTTTTCTGACTGACATGTTGAAAGTTAATATAAATGTGAAGAGTCCACTGTTTGGCATACAATAGAAATGAAGTATTAGTGGGGTAACATTCTTAGTGTCTTTTTTCAAACAGCCATTTATTTTATTGTTTAAGAGTGTAAGATGGGAGTTGCTCAAGGAAACAGGTGGATGCAGCAAGTAAGAGGGGAGTTTATTAGAGGGAGTGGGGATGGAGCTCCAACTAGGGAAGGGTAGGACTCAGTTTCCACTGTCCTTGGGGTTGAATTATTTTTTCCTAATTGGTACATTTATTGAAAATGTAGACTAATGGTCCTATGCTTAATGTTGTGGTGGATGTGTGCTCACTTCCATAAAACATAACTAATCCTAAGGAACTCTTCAACAAATGTACTCCTGACAGAAGTAAAAAGGTCACTAGAAATGACTGACAAGACAGGGCCACTGAAGACATAATTCCCTTATATAATTAATAATTGCTAGAAAATGGAGTAAGACATTATTTACAATTATATCAACACTAGGGGCCCGGTGCACAAAAATTTGTGCACTCGGGGTGGAGGGAGTCCCTCAGCCCGGCCTGTGCCCTCTCACAGTCTGGGACCCCTCTGTGGATGTCCTATGAGGGTCCCAGTCTGCCAGGCGCCTTTTGTGTGTGTGTGTGTGTGTGTGTGTCGCCACTGGGGACCTGCCCCCAGCCGCATCTGAGGCTCGGAGCAGTCCTCCTGTGTGTGTCTACCTGCCGGGGGCCTGCCCAGGCTTGGAGCAGGCACCCCCTCTATGTTGATCTCTCAGACTCTTGCCCTCCCCTGCATGTTGTTCTCTTTTTTGAGCGTGGCCAGGGCTGGGTGCGGCCTGCCTCCCAAGCTTGCCTACTGCCCATCTTCCTCCAGCCACCAGAAAGTAGGGAAAACCCCGCCTCATGGTCAGGCCAGCCTTTTCCTACTCCCTGATCCCCGGAAGGGACCTGGGAAGCTGCCAAGCAGGCCGCCAACTCTTTCCCACTCACCCGTCCCCTGCTGCCTTCCTTTCCCACTTCCCGGTGCCGCCAAGGGGTCTGGGGAGCTGCCAAGCAGGACCCCGGCTCCTGCAGCCTTGCTTTCCCGCTCCCCGGTGCCCCGCAAAGGGCCTGGGCAGCCACCAAGCAGGCCGAGACCCCCCCACCCCGCTGCCTCTTACCCGCTTCCTGGTGCCCTCCAACCCTGCCGCCTGTTTCCCTCTCACA